>WAAE01000952.1:176461-229474 GCA_013400495.1 Nicator chloris
AGCTGTAGGGGGATCGCTGGTAGAGGAGGCGTGTAGTGGGGGTGGGGGTTGTTAAAAAAAATATATATATCTAGCGAAAAAAGGGGTGAATGAAAAAGTGGAGGAGTGAGGATACGAGGCAAAAAAGCAAATTAGACAAAAAATAGGGGAAAAAAAAGGAGCGGATTAAATGCACGAGAAAAAAAAAAAATCTCAGTCTGTTTTTGGTTTGTTTTGGTTTTTTTTTTAAAAGAAGGATGGACGGGGCGAGGGGTGATGCCGGTCTGGGGACGCCTGCAGCCTGTAGCAGCGAGGAGGCAGACGCTGGCGGCGGGTCCAGGGCTGCCCCTCTCAGCACAGCCCGGCTGGAAACTGCATGGTCCCGGCTTCTGCCCAGCTGCAAAGCGCTGCTGCTTCTCCTCCTCCTTCCTTCCTTCCTTCCTTCTCGCACAGTCTCTCTGCTCTTTTCCCTCCTTCTAGTCACTGCTTCTTCCCTCAAGTGCTCGAGTTTCTTCCCTTTTTTCTTCCCCTCCCTCCCCGTCTTCTTTTCCTTTTCGGATTTTCCAAAGATTGTCTTGGGAGAAGTAGAACTCGCTGCTGGTTCAGCTTCCTGGGCTGCTGCTGCTGCTGGCCGCCAGAATCGTAGCGTAACTCAGCCCCGGAGAGGAGCGGAGAGGAGAGGGGGGGTTCAGGGGAATGTCCCGGTTTCTTCCGAAGAAATCTTCCTCCTCCGGACACACACACAGGAAAAAAAAAAAAAAAAAAAGAAAGAAAGAAAAAAAAAACAAAAAACAAGGAGCAAACAAAAAGCCTCGCTGGGACAGAGGCGAGGAGCCGCTGGGTTCCCCCGCTTATTGCCTTTGGATTCAGGAAGCGGGAGCTCGGGAAGGGGCTTGGGAAAAGTGGCTCCCCCCTCCAAAAAAAAAAAAAAAAAAAAAAAAAAAAAAGGCGCTCCCGAACAGATTTCGGCGGGGAAATAAAGTTACTGGGGTTGTTGGGGTGAAGAGGAAAGTCACAGGGCTGATAATTAAAAGCAACTTTTGAGCTAGTTCCTTTCTGAGGATCAGGACTTAAGGAAAGTTGAACTTTCGGATTCCCAGGGAAAAAGAAGCAGGGATCATGGTTGAGAAAAAAAAAATCAACACAACAATAAAACACCCCTCCTCAGGCTGATTTCTAAAATATGACCAAGCAAATTCTAGGAAAAGGCAGCCTCGGTGCAGCCCGGTCCTTCACATGAAGTCGCTGCTGGATCCAAGTCCGTTGAGTTGAATAGGCGAGCAAAAATCTTGCTTTTTTTTTTTTTTCCGCCCTTGATGAACAACAGCAGCAAAAAAAAATCATTAAAATGTCGATTTGTTTGAGTTATTTTCTTTCTGGAAAATCGGGTTAAAATAATAATTATGAAAAAAAGCAACCAAAAGTTACAAACTTCTTTTGGGTCCCAAGAAGTTGAGGTTGGGGAAGATGAAGGAGCCGGAAAAAAAAATAACAAACCCACGCCACAGTTTTTTTGTCCTGAATGTGGTTTTTGGAGGCTGGGATTTCTAATGATTAGGTTTTTGTGGTTTATATATACAGGACTCTCTGGCTAAGGCGATCATTATGCTGATGAGAGTCAGCAGCACGTGGTGCTTCAGTCCTCAGACTTTTGCAGCCTTCAAAATAAATAAACCAATGTGCATCCCCCCCAGGAGGAGAAACTCTCACCCACGGGGAGAGGGACGGGGAAGGGGGGGGAGCAGGAGCCGGTCTCCGATCTCCACGTCTCTCCGGGTTTTTTCCATTAACACTTTTGGGCTTGTTTGTTTAAATTTAAAAAAAAAAAAGGCATGAAAAATTTTGTTTGCAAGAAAAAAAAAAAAAAAAAAAGTAAGGATAATCTGGTGCCAAAGAGTTTTTTGCTAAGTCTCCGGTAGTCTAAAGCCTAAACCGTTTCCTTGAATGAATGAAAGCCATAAAACCCCCTTCAGACTATTAAGGTAAAGGGAGTCTGGTTTGTTTTCTCCCTTTAAAAAAAAAAAGAAAAAAAAAGAAAAAAAAAAAAAGGGCAGATCTTATTAAAAACTATTTACATACCCAATGGTACGAAAGTGTCACCGCCTCCCCGCGCAGATAACAGCCTATCACAATCCGCCCTCTAATTTCTAAGGCTTTACTCCGACTTGCTGCTTCCACCTTCTTGTAAAAAGTCGGCGCTGCGTGTGTGCTGCTTGCTCGCCGCCTGTGTGTGACTCGGGGCGCTGTGTGTGTGTGCCTGTCTGCGCTGGGGGGTGCGGGAGATGCGGCCCTTCCAAGAGCAGTTCCGATCCCCGACGCCGGCACCCCAACGCAGCCGGGTTTGTCCCGCCGGACCCCGCACCAAAAGTCGGCGGAGCTGCCCCGGCGGAGCTGCCCCGCATACCCGGGCTCGGGGTGTCCGTGTGTGGCTGCTGGTGCTGGGGGCATCTCCGGGGCTGTTTCTGCAGCCGCGGAGCCTCCGCGCCCTCCTCCTGCCGGGCGGCACCGCTGCCCCCGCGCCTTCCTGCCCCGCCACCCCCAATTTCTGTCCCCCGGCACAAACCCCGGCTGTGCCCGGGGAAGGTGCGTGCAGAGGCGGCGGTGGCTGCTGCCCCGCTCGGCTCCGGAGTAGAGAACAACCCGCAAGCTCCGCCGATCGGTCACAGGGGAGAGCTCTCGCTCCGCGCACCGCGGCTGAGGCTGCGGCTGCCGCCCCTGCTCCGCGCCCGCCGGGCGCCCACCCAGCCTCGGCTCCGCAGCCATCCCTCCATCCCTCCATCCCTCCATCCACCCCTCCATGCCTCCTCCGCTCCGCGGCTTTCCCACGCTTCCCGCGGGGAGCGGCACCCCCGACCCACTGCCTCGCAGGGATCTATGCCCTGCGCTTTTCTGTTTCCTCAACGTTTTTCTTTTTAATTTTTTTTCATTTTCTTGTCCCGGCCCAAGGCTAGAAGGGCTCTGGAAGTTTTCTATCCCTTTGAGAAAACGCGATTCATGTGGATAACGCTGCAAACCCCTCCTGAGCTCGCCCTGCTTCTCCCGACAACCACACGGATCTGCTTTTTCCCAAAAGTGGCCACAGGCGTTTCCAAGGCACAATTACTCATCACCTATACGGATTAGTATATTTGCAGAAGCTCTGGTTTGCTGTGGTTGTGATACAGAAAATGCATTTTTTCGTACTTATTTTGGCAAAATATTTATGTCCATAGATTCTTTTGGCTTCCTTCCCCCCTTCTTTAGCTGGCTCTAATACATTCCCAAAGAGCCATTCCAAAGGTGCTAGAAAGAAGGCAAAGAGTTGTTTTATATCCAAATGCTATATAAGCCTGACAATCATGATTTATTTCATTTCAAACAAGAAGATAAGTTTCCACTTTTAATTAGTCACACTAAAAATTTTACAGTCACCTCTCTTCCTACTAAAATAAAATAAAAAGTTAATTAGGATAAACTAAAATAAGTCCGTGGAAGCTACCAGTTTAAGGTCACTTAAAATAGTCCAGAGTTATTTATAATGTTGAAATAAAATTTTCCACTGAGTGCCCTAACAAAGTTTCAGGTATCTGGCACAGCTGATTTTCAGTCTCCGTGCAAAAATATTTTTTGCTGAACATTTACACATTTAACAGGAACTTACTACAGTCTGGAACAGATCATGGCTCAGAGCTCTAGAATTTTATTTAAATGGTTATGGACAAATTAATAAAAGTACCAGTAATGTTTATGGACCTACATAAAAGCTGGATGGGAGTTTTCAGAAGAAGTCATTCATGTTATGATATATATAATCTGGAACGTTGGCTTGGAATTGCCTGGAATGGAGAGTAACCCTGCTGCTCGGCTTTCCTCGGGTTTTATTTCAGAACTTCTTGGAATTTTAGCACTGGTTGCAAAATGGGTCATATTTTAAGATCTTAGAGAATTGTAGGAGGTTGGCGAAAAAATGTGCTTGCGCTGCAAGTTATATCTTAACAAACACCTTCAGATCCAATTTACAATATCGAATTTTCATTAGTATGGCCGTGCTTGCTGCAATTTAAATTGTCTTTTAGCTTTTTCACTTTTAACTGTGTTATGAATATAGCCCTAATTAGACTTCTTTTGGACAAAAAAATGTTTTAAAGAGCAGTGAGTTTGTTTACCATCACATTTCTAAAACATAGGCTCAGTATGCTCCTGTTGTAAGTATTGAGTGCTCAAGATGAAAAATAATTATCAGATATGAAAGATTCTAACCTGGATGATGTTCCCTAAATAAACAGTTTTGATGCCAGTTTGCTGGGCTGGAATGTGCTGCAAATACGATGAATACAGAATTTATTTTGAGCCTCTCTGTGTATGTAAATAGCCTTTGTGAAATGGGAATAAATGAATGGGTTCACTGGGTTTGTTATTGTATTTGATATTTTTAGCCAGAGCGACTATAGCAATGTCAGCAATTATTACTATAGTAAAAGAATTGCCAGTATTCTTGTTTCCAACATCTACCTTCCCAAAGTTTTTTATTCACTCATGAAAGTGTGAATCAAGCCAAAATATGTGAACTCAAGTAAACTTAATGCTAGAGCAGGTTTTGCCCGAACTTCCATTCATTTCAGTAGGGGCAAGATAAGCTCCAGTGTCTCTTGGCAGTGCTTTACTTTCACTTTGGTTGGAAGTTGACTGTTTGCCCAGCTATTCTTTGCTTTTTCTTAAGTATGACAAATAGTAACTCTAGATTAGCACGTTATTCGGTCTGCTAAGTAGGCGTGTGGTAATGAGTTCTGTAACTGCAGCATTCTTACTCAGACTATGGACTACTATGGTTTGTTTAACTATTGTGTCCCTGCCCCATTGATTTACAGTCCAGATAAAAGAAGATTCTTTGTGTCCTGAAATTAGTTGAAAGCATTTAATATTTCAGCATCATGTACTGCTTTTTAGCATTTATAGTCCCTGATACAAACAAAAGCATAAAGATTTGATGGGCAGGCTAGAAAATTATTAAATGATTGCATTAAAAAAAATGAACTAGAGAATTTTACTTTTCCCCCCAGAATTTTCAGTAGGAAGTGAGGACTGAGAGCTGAGACTCCTGTGTTCTGTCTCGGGATCTGATGCTGAATGCTCTGGGATCTCTGACAAAACTTTCAGCAAATTTCCCTTCAGTATAGAATGCAGTCCTAACTATTACATGTATACATTTTGAGATAGAAAAATATGTGTTAAATTCTCAGGGGTCCAAAGATGAGCAGGGCTTGGCATTCAGTAATACCAGGAGAAAAAATCTGGAAATCTGGTAGGAAACCTGCCCCGTCCCTGCTGAGAAACTGTTGGCTTTTCCATGCCATGCTGCAAAACACGGGCTGTACAAACAACAAAGTAAACAATTACTGCTTCTGTATTTTTCCTAAATTATGTCTTTTCTGCTTCTCTAACAAGAAGGGACTGCAAGCCTAGGTATGGGTCCTACTGTAGAGTTCTCCCATTTCCCTCCCTGTCTGCAGCCTCTTATGCCCCACTGTGATTGCATGTATTTCAGAGAGGTTTAGAGCAGCAAATGACAATGTCATCATCATGACGAGGATGAAATGTTGGCCTACTTGTCATCTTGTAATGGTGTTGGAAAGAGAAAGTGTCCTGTGCTTTCTGCCACTGAAAACCTGAACATGTAGAAAGATTAGAAAAATGTATGGCCTGGCTTTCTCAAATAATTTTTTTTTTGGATTGCAAAATGCAAACTAAAAAGTAGCTGTAGGAAGTTGCTAGGGTCCTCATAGTTAGGGAAAAACTGTCATTTTTCATGGCAAGACCAACTTTGTCCCTTTCTATTAATTCTCCTTCCAGCTTCGGTTTAACAAATTTCAGAGTGAGGAAAAGGTTTTTTTTTTTCCCTTGGATGAATTCAGATGAAATCAGTATGTTGTGTTAGAGATATAAAGGCTAAAAAATGATAACTTTTTTCCCTTATTTCAGCATATGTCAAAGCAGCATGAGCCTGAAACTTCACGGTTATTTTTTCTGTTGACCTTAGTGAAAACTGGTTCTTTTGACTGACTGTGGGGAAAGTGGGTGGTATAGCTGTAATTAAAAAAGGTTTATACATCTGGAACCTTACAGAGTCCCTACATTTTGCATGCTGTTTTTCAAGAGTCTAATGAAGTGCTCTCTGGCCAGATACAAGCTCAATAAAGCTCACACAGGACATACTACAAGACGTAAGTCAGTTTTGAGTGGGAGAGGGGTTTTTAGTGTTTCTAACCACAAGCACAGCACCAGATCCTTGCATTTACTCTCTCAGTGTTGCAATGGTGACAATTCCCATTGTAAATCTATTTTCAATAGCATGGAAGCCAGGAAAAAATTTCTTTGTTAATAACACAAGACTTGAAGTTGAGGCATTAGGAAAACACTGAATAGTGATAGGCTTGTTCTAAAAAGGATGAAAACAGACAACTATGAAAGAGATGGTGCAGTCTACAGGAGTGAAATAGAAGGAACCATATGGTAATGGCAAATGTTGAATAAGCATAATGGGCAACACAAACCAATGCTTTAAGGACCATAAAAACTTTTTATGCTTTTTCTTTCCTGAAAATTTACTCAGGCCAGAGCAGGGCATCAAGGATAATCATATTTATGGTGTGACATAATCTAATGCTGAAAATGCTGAGCACACATGTTAGCAGAAATATGTGTGTGCCCCACATCACGTGTGGCCTTCAGCCCTTGAGTGTGGAGGCAGAACAGGAGCAATTCCTTAACTCGAGTGTTGTGGAATTGGCAGCCAAGTCACAGGAGACAACAGTGCTAGTCCCAAAACAAGCCATAAGGACAGGTGACAAAACATTAGACATCACAGAAACAATTCTCTCTAGTAACAGAAGACAAAGATCTGGCAGAAAAAATGTTATAGGTGAAGCTGCCAGCAGTATCTGCAGCTAAGCTTGTCTACCACTTTCCAGTATAAGACCTTGTTCTCACTCACATAATGTTGCCAATGTTTAACTGTTCAGGATTATCTTTTCAATCCTGAGTCTGCCTCAAGCTGCATTTTTTGGAAACTTGCAGCAGAAATACTTTTGCTGCTTCTAAGTTTGGCATTAAGAGAAAACACATTGTTTCACAACATTTTAAGATTTCAGCCCAATATCTATTTCAGAGCTGGGATGGGAAGTTTTATTGAGTAGAAGAGAAATAAGGAGGAAAAAGCAGGTACGTTCCTCTTGTTGTTCCTGACCAAAAGGATCCACCCGAACTTGGCTGAGTTAGAAGCTGCTGAAAATTGTTGAGGTTTTTCTTGCGCGTGCTCAGTACAGATGGAGGAGTTGGCAGCTGAATTTTGCAAAGCCTCCATGGCAGCACTGCGCTTGCTAGACTGGATCTGTAGTCAGTCAAGTCTGACCAATATTGTCCCTGACAGTAGGCTGCACTGTTTTAGAGGAAAGGATAAGAAACTCTTGAGTCAGCAGATAGAGATGGGATCTATTCCTCCTTTAAGGTCTCATCCTAGTTAATAGTAGCTTATAAAAAATATAATCAGAATGAATGCCAGCAGTTCAGTTTTAAATTGTGTCTTTTAGAAGTCTATAATTCAACCATAAAAATTCCTTACAGGCTAAAATCTGGCTTATACTCTTAGTTCAGAAGTCAAAGTTCTCTACAGATTTTTTTTCAGTAGTCTGTTTTGAAGTGATAGAAAAAATAGTCATGTACAAATTCTGGACATTTCTTTCACAACACACTTCATCATTCAGTTATGATAAGCATGATAAGTTCTAAACTATTTGTTTCAAATTCTGGTCAGGCCCTAGAAGGATCAAGAATAATTAAAATCTTCACCATTAACAGTAGACATTCGAATGTGATGTGAACAAGGTTCTCTGACCTTGGGATATTAGGAGCATTATGATATTAGGAGCTTATGTGATGTAATACCAAAACCTGTTATTCTAGTTTACCATATAAATATTTATATAGTTTAATAAGTGCACATACTGAAAAGTAAGGGAGAATCCTCTGTATTCTCACAAACTCATCACAAAGACAGTCACTTACATGTCCTCCTATTTGTAATATAAGAAGAATGACATAACCTGGAAGTATACAGGAGGAACAAGCAAGAGGTCCTCAGAGGAGGCAAAGCAGATGCAATACCTTTCTTGGCAGACCATTGCAGCTCTGATTACTACCAAGCTTCCCTTTGTAGTGAAGATAGAGGAGCTCTTCCCATCCCTGGAATGCTTTCAAAGATACTGTGCTTGGCACCCCGAGGTTAGCGTGATTTTTGAGCAGATAAAAGCCTGTTACATGAAAAGGCAGATCCCACCTTCTTTTCNCTTTTCTTTTCTTTTTTTTTTAAACTTGTTAGGGAAAGAAAGCAAATGCTTATTCTTTCTGCAGTTCCACTGATTTCAATGGAAGCCTTAGTGGAATAAGGTGCTGCTTCGTGTAAGAGAAGCACAGGCAAGACTTCAGCTAACTTGCTGCTTCCAGTTACTCATCTTATCCTTTCATAATTCCATGTCCAAATGTCCATCTTGGAGAAGAACATGTTCCACTGCATTTTAGAGAGCTGGAATAATTTATATTTTTAGATACCAAAAAAAGGTCTTCCACTGTTTTTGACAATTAAAGAATATGGACTGAAAGAAGCAGAGCAAAGCTCTATTTACTAAACACCACATGTAGATTACCAGTGATAGTTTTTCTAAGGAAATTTATGACCTGTGTGGAGTAAATAAACTCCCTTTTTGGTAAGGAATCTGCAGCCAATCATTCATGCTTGCTTAGAGACGTTACTGTTCATGTTGCTTTTATGTGGAAGCCTACAGTAAAGGGTGATGTTATGTCTAAAATAGACAGCTGGCAGCTAAAAAAGAGAAAAAAAGCTATTTCTAACATTACTTATCATGAGATTCTTGCTAGATTATGGCACATTTACTCTGGTTCAGGAAAGAAAGAAAGAAAAGATAATGACAGGACAATTATAATTCTTGTAACTAATATGTTATCTTCGTGCAGGTACTTGCATGCCCAGCTCCATTTACTGGCAAGTTATGGCATTTTACACATCTGAAATAAACAGAGAGCTCTCAGTGGTTCAGAGTTTTTAGTAAGTCTGAAAGCTGTTTGCTCTATATCTCAGGGTAAATAAGAATGGGACACACACTTTGCTTCTCCTGGTTGCCCACCATATATTCCCATCATCATGCTCCTTCCATGCTCCTCTTCCTCTCCCCACTTTATGTTCTGCGTCCAATAGAGACATAACTATTTAAGGCAATCATGAAAACTAAGTGAGAAGAAGAAGTAAGAAGAAGGTATACCATGTTTACAGAAATATGTGTTTCTCATGTACAGGTCACTCAGTGGCTTTCAGCTCTATCCCTCTTGATTTACACTGGTGTGACAGGGGAAGTGGGCTGTTATTAAGTCTACCTGATTAAATAGATGCACAAAATGTGTTTGCTTATTTTCTTCTATCATATGTGAAATTATCAATACAAACTTCACTAATTCCACATTCCACAACAAAAGTATTCTGTATTGAAAATGAATAAGTGCTTTTCTGAGTGATGATCCCTTGTCCTTAACTCACCCCACTGCACTTCAGCAAGTGGGCCCTGTAATGTTGCTGGGGCTTTGCCTTCTCTGGAAGAACGACCTGTTTTTGATGAGGGGTGTCAAAAATAGTTTTCCACCCTCAGATCCACTCACATACCAGTAGAAGTAGCTGCCCCACTGGTGTGGACAAGGTCAGGTAAGTTCATGGCTTACCATAGCCCTGTTGAGGGCTCATGGGACAACTTGCCTGCATGGGATTTGCCTCGGAGTGCACAGAATAATTTGTTACAATGGATGTTGAACTCACTGACTTTGTCCACAGAGGATGAGCAGTTGTTTTTGACCCTGTTCCAAGATGTTTGGAGCGTGGGCGGGTGCTCTGACAGCAGTTGTCAAAAACACTTTTTTTTCTCTGGGGCAGGTACACGTCTACCAAAATATCCATGCTCTAAAAGGCCCGAATCAGTAAACCTGGGATAGTGCAAAGTCCCCTCTGGCAGCATGGCATGTGAATTTCTGTGCTGGTGTACACTTGCAGGATGTCAGATGATGAGCAGGACTTTAATGAACAGTCCCTCATCATCTACATTAATATATAATGGAAGGCCACATGCCAATGACCAAAGATTATGCTAATTTAGAGAACAGTTAGTGGAAGAAAATATCCATGCTATAAGTAAGTGATCAGAGTTCTCACTATGTGAGGCTGCTGACACAAATAATGCTGAATCTTGCAGGCCCTTCACACACTATGCACTCTTTCTGAGCCCATGTGAAAAAACACAAGAAACTATTTTGCCAAACGAGACCTCTGTTTCTTAGATGTTCGTTAATAATTGAGCAGCTCTGTGGAAGCATCATAACAGAAGTGGATTGTATGAGAGGTTTTCTTTTTCTATGGTATTTATTTTTGCAATTATGCAAAGAATAAGCTGGCATATGAGGAAGGAAACTGAAGCAGAAGTTATTTTTCAAGTGGATAAAAGAATATGCAATTTTGTACGGAACAACTTCTAGTTGACCTTTGCAATAAATGCCATAAAATACTATTTTGGCCACAAATGGAGCAACATTTTTAGAAGGATTAATGTTTAATCTGTCTGTCTGTCTGTCTATCTGTGCAGGATTTTAAAAAGACTGGAGGAAGCTAGCAGTCCACTTTCACTTATAATTGCATCAGTAAAACTTATTTAAAACTGTGCAAGATCTTTCTCTGCTGTGCTGCATGCCATTAGCATTAGCATATTACCACAGAAAAGGAATCAAAGGTAGACAGTGAACTTCATAAGAAATCTTCCAAAAGCCTTCCATCCCTCAAAAACTTTAATTCCCAACAAGATCCTGACTGTCACAAACCCCACTGAAATATATGAACTGTTCAGTAGACTCACAGAGTTGATAACAGTCTGAGTATTTTTTGAAAATGATAAAATACAGAGGTATATTAGATTGGGGAGAGCAATTTTTGAAGAATTTTGAAACCCTGGAGAAATTTCAGAGGGGCCAATCACTACATTTAGTCTTGCGGGACTTTTCTCTTTGTTTGGAGTTGAGGGTTTTTTGGTCATTTTCACTTTTTTTCTATTGTCTCCTTTTTTTGGCATTGGTACGGGTTTCTATCACACTGCATGTCCTGTCACGCAATATTGCATGAGTACCATGCAGTCATTCCATGTCTTTCCTGGTCTTGGATGGTAGATGAATGTAAGCCTTAAAAAAAAAACAAAACACAAACAAAAAACCAAAAAACCCAAACAACTCAAAAATCTAAATACTTTACAAATACTTTTTAAAGGAGGGATAAAAGAGGTAGCAAGCATAGGGAAAGAATCTCTTCTGATTCAGTTCAGTTTGGCACTCTGTAGCCATTTCCCAGCAAAAATACTTTAGCTGATCCCAGCTGTAATATTGGCTCATTGGAAAGGTTGACTGGGTATGTCCTTTGGCTGATCTGAACACACTGCCTATAGTTTAAAATCAACATCCTGACTTTTTCATAATTTAAAAACCGTATCTAAATCATTAGTGTAAGTGTATTTTAAAATGGCTCTGTATTTTCCATCATGATACTAAGTTGAAACTGGCAGAATGGAAATTGGAGAGAAGTTGCAAAGAAATAAAAAAGTATCCTGCTCTGCTTCTCAGCTACAGGAATGACCAAAGCTGCCAGAGAAGCACCTTATACAAAAGGAAGACTGTCTGGGGAAGAGGTAAGGATATTCTCAGGGCCTCTGTTGAAAGCAGTAATTCTTATCCAAAAGAAAGACGGAAATATGTAATTGTACCCTTCCTTTAAAACCAGGTCTTGCCGCTTTCCTGTGTGTTACAGATCACACGTTCTTTTACACTGGAAGCTTGGTGCTAAAATCTAAAACCTAAGGGCCAAGTTCTGCCCTTAGATACACATACACCAGTCCAATGAGCTCAAAGAGAGCTGTGTTCATATGTTTAGCAATGGAATTTGGCCCTAAATATTTAAATATTTATTCAGAGGGGGAAAAAAAAAGCTTCTCTGATATATTTGTATCTCATATCTAATGTACACAGATTACCCACCCTGAGAAATAAGAACTGTTAAAGAACCATAAACTCAGCATTCTACCTGCTCTGTATGGTCAAATAACATGAATTTGTTTCAGCACATTAAGGAAATGAAATCTTTAGCAACCTGTGGGTGATGTTATTTATTTTGCAGTCCAGTAGTAATTTGATGCAAATTGCTGGCACTATTCCTACATCTCAAGAAATTACTGTTTTGAATGGACTGATTCTGGAAACTTTCATTATATGAATATGCAATCCAGAAAGAACTAATGTCCTCTGCTTTTTTTTTTTCTTTTTTTTTCCTTTTTTTTTTTCTGCAGAAGAAAGCTCAGTGTTCTAATTCTCACTTACCTTCCAAAGGCTTATGATTGGAGTCCACAATAATCTAACCATGTTATTTGGAAATGGTTAACTGGAGGATCCCACCTGTTCTCCCTGGCAAATGACCCAGATGTTTTTGCTAAGGATACAAAGGATTCAGAAACCTGCAAATTTTCCTCAAGTAATATAATACTCCAATTTGTATATCTAATGTAAGTGAAAAGTATCTATATATAACTGCTATTTTCCTTGGACAAATGACAGCTAGAGGAGAGCTGAGTTCCAGGTTCAGACACCTAAATTTGGTTGACTAAAAGTAACTGTTTATATTTATTCTACCCATTTAAGCTACTGTGATACTCAATAGTGACCTAAGGCTCAATTCACTTGCATAAAATTAAGCTTCCAATGCCATTACAACTGCCTTGGGCTACCTAAAAAATCACCATGGAGCTGGCACATTTGAGTCAGGATCTGTGTGAGGTGCTTTGGAAAGGCAGCTCGAGGGAGACAACATAGCCCAGAGGACTTGATATGGGATAACTGAGCTCAGCGCTCACAAATGCAGTCAGTGGCTTCTGCAGAGCAAGTCTAATGGCCATAGAGGTCTGCCTTTGGAGGAACTGGTTTCTTGCCTGCATTGACCATGGGGATTGGATTTCCATTGAAACCTACTCCTGACAGCGTTGTTGCCAAAATACATCCCGGTTTTAGGGTAATCTGTACACTTCTGGTTCAGCCAGGCTTAAGCTACCTTGGTGGTGCATTTTGTGCAGTACAGTGGTTTCACTGAAATGCTGGCAGGTAGGACAGCCAGAGCAATGGGCAGGTGTGATTACAGGGGTAATGAGTCTCTCTTGATTTTGTGCTTCAGGGAGCTCCTTGAGATCCATTCGGACATTTAGCTAACACTGCTACCTGCCCCTTAGCTAGAGGAGTCTCTGGCTAGGAAGTGTTGGCTCTTTATATTGCTTGGGAGAATTGGCACATTGTCTGCTCTTTACTGCTCTCATTTTTAGGTGACAAGAATATCCAGCATACTGCTGAAGTGCTCTTTTCAAAGCTGCATGTTTTTTTGGGCACAGTCAATTTCATAAGAAAGACTCTGCACCAAAGCTCACTTTCTCCTTTTAGAGTCTTTTTTCTGGAGCTCTCTAACCATGGAGGTCATGCTTGAATACCTCTGGCTATAGAGGTGCAATGCACGATGTTGCCAAAATGCTGTGACCCCTGTGGGAAGAACAAAAGCATGTGTGGACTTGTTAAACTTATTAATAATCATGGCCAGTTGGGCCTTCTGCCCGGGTCTTGCCTCAGTACTAACAAGGTGAGTTAAAAGTGATGCAGGAGCAAGAAATCCTTTGCTGCTACAAATCGTGATTTTGGTTTGCTCTGGTGGTTATCTTGGTTGAGATCAAACCTCAAGCATTACTTCAGATAACATATACAACTATTAGTGTATGCTTCCTTGATTGTGTGTGGCAACTCCCAGCCTCATTTGTGGAAGCCATGGTTTTGAAAAGGGCACAGCAAACAAGGACTATTTAAGGCATGGTCTCAGTTAGGGCAGCTGATTGGACAGGGTGGAGAAGTCAGTGGCTGGGAAAAGGGCCCCCCTAAAGGAGTTTTCTTCAAGTGCATTGATTCAGATCAGTCAGGAACAAAACTCTGCTTTTATCTTGTTTTATGCTTAATTTGTATACTGCTTACTTAAGGGCGTGCCTGTGGGGTTGGCCTCTGGGAGAAGTGCTAATACATGTGCAAAATGGCTGCTACAGATTGAAGGTCTCGGTCACAACTGGGTTACACAAAACAAAGCTCTGTCCTCAACATCACGGTGCTACCTAATTCTGCCTCTCCAGGTCTTTAATTTCCAGCCATTGGAATTGCCTCAAATCCATTTTGGCATGGAATACATAATTATTTTCATATTGTGCTAGTGTACTCTCCTGCTTTCATCCCTACGAGCCAGGAGTGAATAAGAGTTGGCAACTTTATATTCAACTATTATATTGCAGAGTACACTTTAATCAGCACCCTAATAAATAGCACACCCAATTAATTGGGATATTTGCCAGCAAACCAATTCCTTTCCCTACGCTTCAGTGGCTATAAATGATGGATAAATAGCATTCTTGCTGTTGTCTGTGAGCATATTTGTTGTAATTAACAGGTATGAGTTGCTGTTTGCTGGCATGTTTCCTCAGTAGCTTGCTCCCTTTTTAGTAGGCTCCCTGTTCCCATGCAGTCACTAAAAATAAATAAAGAACAGATTTCCCTTTCAGTATTTGCTTAATTCAAGGTCGTCCTTTTGTATTTAAAAAAAAAAAAAAAAAAANTATTTTAAAAAAAAAAAAAAAAAAAAAAAAAGTAATCTATCCATTACATTGCTATGCTGTTTTGACAATTAAAGGTAGTAATTTAATTAGCATATTTCTGTTCTAATTAGTATGGTAAAGAACCCTTTGCCACACCATGGAATAATTTACAATAATGGAGGGATTTCTGCTGCAGGTCTCTAACATTACTTTTTTTTGAGCAGGGGTTGAACAGTGGTTGGCTTTAAAGTAGTATTTCCTTGAGGGAGATCCACAGAAGTACAATCTATTTTCATAAACTGGTATATGCTATGATTTACTGTAGACATGTGACAGTTTCTCTTATTTGGACATCCTTTGCCAAAAAAGTAAATAAAATGAACATGGTAAACTTTTCTAATCCCTGCATTCCTCACAGATTGCTTTAGTGGCAACCGAAAAAAATATTGGAAGTAAATGAATATGAAAAGGGAAATGGTACTGGAGAAATCTCAACAAGGGATCTTAAAAACCAGGATGGCTATGGATCAGCAAAGGGTAGAAACATTCATGTAATTAAAGGAGAACATAATTTGTGGGTTATCTGAAAAAAATTGTCCGGGTTGGCATTTACTTTGACTTGTTGGCAGGAGGAAAAGAAACCGCCCTGTACCACTGCATAAGGTTCCTTATTAGTTGTGGCTTCTGCAGAGGCTCCATCTCCTCTTTGGAGCATGGAGGATTTCTTTCATTACATAATCTGGAATTTTTTTTTTTAATATTGAATTTTTTTTTTCTCCTGTGTGTGCAAATTCTCTTTGCCCCAATGCTTCTATACTGAGGTTATTATGCTGAAGGAATGCAAGCGTCTAGAGTAACAATGGCTCATTTTCCTTTAATGACTTTGTCGACAGGATGGAGACATTTTTGTGGTGTGATGAATTCACTTGGTCTCCCGTTGTGTTTTCTCCACATGCTTTGGAAACTCTCTCTCTCTCTCCGAGAATTGTGGCCATCCACTCCAGCAAGAGCTTCATTACTTTATATTCATTGTATTTAAATGACACCCCAGCGGCACTGACCTCCTGGGATGATTGATGTAAATTATATGCTATGTAGGGGGAAAATAAAATCTTTTTCTGACTTTTTATGTTCTGCAGAGAAATAAAAAGTGAAAACAAATGACAGAGAAAATCAGGCCTATTCAAAGTGAAACTTTGTAAGCATTATGGTTTGAGCAGACTCCAGTTTGTGAAAGTGCTGAGACAGTTCATAATGACCTCATGATCTGAAAGGTGACCTGAGAAGGGGGAAACAATTTTCTATGTGCCCTTTTTCGGTTCTGTATAATACATAACAAAAACTTGATCATGTTTTGTTTTTTTTTTCCCTCTTTGCAAGGATTGTAAGAATTCAGACTAGAGCAGGGAGCAGCCTCTGAACTTTTACCAGCTAGACAAAGGCACAGTACTAAAAGGGACACCTCAGTGCTCTTTCCTCCTGTCTTCTAGCAGATTTTCTAGTATTGACTTTGGATTTCGTAGCCAGTAGGTACCTGTCTCGTTCAATTGTTCTGCCAGGAGTTATCACCTATAGAAGTGGCAACAGGGAGAATGTTCTCACATCAGCCTAGCTCATCATCAGGCAGGAACTTCAATCCCTTATGAACAGGTAGCCTCTCACTGCAGGTGAAAGCGTTCTGCACAGCAACACAATTTGTCAGGAAATGTTTCTGTCAGTGCTTTTTCAGGCACCTCACCAAGTCACACTGCCTCTGTCCAAGCTCCTGGAAGTTATGTAGTTCACACTGGACATGCTCAACCGTATTATCCCAGCAATTCTCATATTAAAATTATCATGGAACTGGCATAGTAATTTCTCTATTTTTTCTATGCTCTTATATTATTCTGTTCTACCAATGCTAAGATATATAAAGATATGCCTAGAAATGTCAGCAATACGCTGCCTTGTATGTAAGGGTCTGACAAACCACAGCATTTGTCAAAAAACTCAAGTTGCCTGAAGTTTTTCTGCAGTACTTTTCCTAACCTGACAGAAAGTTGATTCTTCTTTTCACCAGGAAAATGCTTATTGATAATCCTGCTTTGGCTGGAGTTGCCCAGATATTTTAAAATGTGTAACAGGAAGGAACTGTTCAGGCCATCCTCCTCACAGCAATGACTAAAGACTTTGCTGTGCAGGCAAGAATCAGCAGAGTGAGGCCTCTCATTCTCCAGGATACCTTGGTGTTTTGCCCTGTTGCTGTCAGTGCTCAGGCTGGTATCAGCTTTACTTCCATAACCGTAAGCAGCAGCCACGGAAGGGAGAGGGGTTGGCAGCACTCAGCAGCGAGTTGCAGAATCACCTCGTCTTTCTGAGGCTGCTGTGGGAGGTGGGAACAGGGAGGAAGCAACGCAGAGGGGACTGACAGAGTGTTTGTATGAAGTAGCAAGAAGGAGGGAGAGTGAGTGGTAGCCAAAAAAAAAAGTAAGGGCAGCAGAAGTCAGCTAAGAGAAAAAGAAAATAAGATTACTTTCTACTAAACTGGAATTCAGATGGTCCCTAGAGTGTTAAGAACACTTCAATGGTTGCCAGAGCTTTCTTCTTCTTCCTTTTCTTATCCAGACCCCCAAAGAAGTAAAATACTGAGATTTACATAAAATTACAAAGTCTCTAAGCTGTCAGTTTCTTAGAATGAATCCTAGTAAAATGATATGAATCCTGCTTGGTGTGTAGGCAGGAGTTTGAACTAAAAAGGGACTAAGGAGGGCAAAGTAAAAGAGCGTAACTTTTGAAGTTATACACCCCACAAACTTTTGAGAAAAGTAAGATTTTTTTCAAAGCATTAATGGTTACTCCATTTACCTCTCTTGGTCCCATTTATTAGTTCCACTTTATACCACGGCACACATCAGCCTGTCTCCCAACAAACCTGCATGTGATGAGTGAACGACCAAACTTTACTCACAGAAACCTACTATTAGGAGGTGTCCAAGGAAGAAAAGATTGAAAGGAAGAAGGAAAGGTTAAAAGAAAGGAAAGGTGGGTTAATGCTCCAGCTGGCCTAATCATGCCTTTCCCCATCAACCTGTTGAGCTGGCAGGATATAGGAAGAGGAAAGCCACTATTCCCAGGAATCAATAGGAAAACATGGGTATGTAACCACCCCAATGCACTGAATCAGCACAGCAAAGAAAAGAATATTTCAGCTGGAAGGGACCTACAAACAATCATCCAGTCCAACTGCTTGACCATGTCAGGTCTGACCCAAAGTTAAAGCATGACCAAAGTTAAAATACAGTGATACTGTCTCTTACACACTGAGAGAAGTAGAGCATCAACCACCTCTCCATAAGCCTGTTCCAGAGTATGACCACTCTCTCAGTAAAGGGTTGCTTCCTAACATCCAGCCTAAATCTCCCTGGCTCAGCACTGAGATATTAATGTCATGGCTGAAATAGTACAACTGGGTATTGCTGTAGTAGGATCCATTGGTGTTTCCAAGGGTAAGGACGAACACAGGTTGCTGCTGCTCACACTGCTATTTTTGAACACCTGTATGAGGCTGTGGCTGCAGACATGAGGGTGTGCTGGCATCTGTGCTGAGGCCAGACACCCGTGTATGCCCACACCTCCCTGCTGCAGGGAGATCCAGCTGTCTTTCCCCAAAATCCCCTGGCTTTTTGGACTCACAGCGGCCCTGGAGCCCCTTCCTGCTGCCCTCCAGCGATGTCTGGCATTGAAGGGGAAGGAAAAGGTGGTCATGGCCCATCAGGCAGCACCTGCAACACCATCCCTGGAGGTGTTTAAGGGAAGACTGGATGTGGCACTGAGGGACATGGTCTGGCTCACAAGGTGGTGATCGCTCATAGGTGGGACTTGACAATCTCAGAGGTATTTTCCAACCTAACCGATTGTTTTATTCACAGAACCACAAAATTGTTAGGGTTGGAAGGCACCTCTGGAGACCATCCAGTACAAGGCAAGATCACCTGGACCAGGTGACACAGGAATGTGTCCAGGTGAGTTTGGAATGTCTCCAGAGAGAGAGAATCCACAAAATCCCTGGGCCAGCCTGCTCCAGTGCTCTGCCACCCTCAACGTAAAGAACTTCTCCCTCATGTCTAGGCGGAACCTGTTGTGTTTCATTTTATGGCCACTTGGCCTCGTCCTGTCGCTCGGCACCACTGCAAAGAGCCCGGCACCATCCTCCAGGCACCCGCCTTTGTGATATTCACTCGCATTAACCCGGGGTGATCCTGCGAGCGGCGGGCCGAGGGGCACGGCGGCGGCGGGGGCGGGAGGAAGCGGCGGCAGCGCCGCCCGGCCCCGGCTCCTCCCCGCGCCCTGGGAGGCGCCGCCGCCTCCGCCTCCATCTGCGGGGCGGCCGCTGTGGCGGAACCGGCTCCTCCCCGGCGCGGGCGGCGCCATTTTACCCCCCCTCCCTCGGCGGCCGTGGCGGCGGTGGCGGGCGGGGGGAGCAGCAGCGCGAAGCCGCCGCTTTTCCGTCCCCCTCGTTTCTCGCCTCGGTCCAGGCAGCGCGTGGAGGGGAAGGACCGAGGTTCAGTGCCTGCCCCTCGCTTTCCACTCTCGGCTGTCCGCACACGGGGTGGGGGGACCGGGCACCACAAGCTGCTCCCACCTTCCTTCCATCCTTCCTCCCCTGCACATCTCAGCCTCCTCATCCATCCATCCCCAGGGGTGAGCCTTTGAGTGAGTCACCAGAGAGGGCACGCAATTAAGAGAGTGTGTTGCTATTAATTAACTTAGTGAGGCTGCTCGTTGTTGGGGCCTTCAGGAGCCTTAACGGGGCGGTTCCTGCCCGCGGTACCTGCGGGGCGGGGGCGCGGGGGGAGCCCGGGGGTGCGCGGTTTTCTGGTGGCCTTCAGTGTTACATTGCACCCTGCCCTGTCCTGTTCGCTTTGTTGTCTTGCAACTAATCTAGGAGGTGTTCCTAGGACTTTTTTAAATATAATTTTTAAAAATATTCTTTAAAATTACGTGATAGCAGCCGAGCTTTGGCCTGCAGTACACTGTGCACTGCTGGGTGTTGTTAATTTCTTCGTGTCACTCTGATGTTGTGAAATGTGACTAATTTGTAAATTTCGTCTGGAGGAAATGGATTTTATTTATTTTACCCGAACAGGTGTGGTGATTCCCTAACTGGAATCCTGTGATACTCGTTATTTTGAATCCTATGCATTTGGCTGTTCATTCTTGATGAGAAATTTTGGATACATACATTGATGTCCTAACTTAATGGTATTCCTGATACACCAGAATGTTCTTGTAAGGTCTGTAGCGTTCCTTATAGAAAGTATTAGTCCTTACAGAAATTACTGATAAATGTTAAAAGCCTAGGACTGACAGTCCAGAATAATGTTTCTCTGTGTTAGCTGTGATTTTTCCATTTTAGAACATTTTTATACTTCCTGTGTACAGATCAACTGCTTCTAAGTTCCTAGAAATGACACAAATGGATGCTTTGCAGTTGATGACTGCAAAGCACATATACATGCAAAATATATATTACTGTGTTTGTGAAATGGGAGCAGGAACCTGATGTTGCAGACAATGCAGGTTTGCTGTATGGCATTAGTGTTAGTGATTTATTGTGAGACATTTGATTTCCTACAGGTGAATCTGTTTCAATGTTTGCAGCAGTGTTGGTGTTTCACTAAAATTTTCTCTTGAAGTCTTTTCTGTAACTCCCATATCATTCTCTTTCTTGGTGCAGGCCTTGCTTTCCCTTTGGCTTAAGGCAGCAGTGCTTCCTTGGCAGGATGCAGGGCACCCAACCTCTCTCCCTTTTTGCATACCTTTCTTTACTGTTGGCCAGATCCAAGTGGTGTGGAAGGCAGTGTCAGTCCTTTTGTTAACTTTGGTGGACTTTACACAGGCTCCTATTTGCATGTTACTAATATACAAATCACATTTTGTTTTATTTTGGTTCCTTTTTATCCTGTGTATTGTTGCTGTGTACTTGAGAATGTTGATGGCAAAAGTAGCATTTCCAACTGTAACAAATAAAATTATGTTTTTTGAAAGCCCCACCTCTGCTTCTGAAAGTTTGAAAAAGTTAGTTTTCAGTTAGATAAAGAGCTTCTTAGCTGTGATGATTCTGAAGGAAAGCTTGAAGTCCAACCAGAATATACTAAAACTGCAGGAGGAAAAGCTGAAAGTTGTGTTTTTGAGAAATAAACAAGAAATCCTTTAGTGGCATTTAACTTGTTATTTTCAAATCTATGAATTTGAAGAGATTGCTTAAGGTTTCACAGGATTCTGTGGTCTTTAGAGCCTCTGACTGTCATAACCAGCTGAATTACTCTCCTGGGCTCAATTCTGGGTAGCACGAAAGGGAGCTGTTTGAGAGTTGATTAGTCAATTAGTAACTTGTCAGCGTAAGCAAGCTGTAATTTAGCAAGCTACAAGTGTTTTAAGAATTGCCTACATGTAACAGCGTAGAGCAACAGTGAACACTGTTCATGTTGTGATTGCTACTCTGCTGTGCTGCCCTCGAGCAGTGAGACGAGCTAGATGGTGTCTTTCTAGGTCATCACTGCAAGGGTGTTCTAAGGCACGAGGCCAAACCCAGGCAGTGTAATTATACCGTAGAAAATAACTGAGTTAATGCTCTTGTTGCAGTTGTGAAACACCCAAATGTGTAGATACACAAGCATCTAAAGAAATTAGTTAGGCCTATGTTCTCGTGGAACCAGGCAGTGGTGACTCAGTTACAAGCTTATCTGGAGCTGATCAAAAAAATCTGCCTGTCGAAGGTACTGAAAATGGTATTGATTTCATCTGCAATCTGTGTTTCAGGTACTTACTTGGCATTTGTAGTGCTACGTGGAGTCATTAATTTTAAGTAATCTTAGTAAGCGTTCTTTTGCAAGCTATCACAGGTGAAATTTCTGTTTATAAATAATCTTTGGCTTTTCTTTACCCCTGTATTTTGCATATGTTTGAAGTATTGCGTTTGATTACAATCACACTTTCACAGAGTCAGCTGCAAAGTTTCTAGTTCACACAGGCCCTTCAGCCATCACAGAAGTAGCAGTAATGGAAAAAAGGGGCCAAGAGCTTGTTTGGAAGATGTGATTTCCAATAGACTTTTGCTGAAATGTAGGCCTTTTTGCTTGAAATGCCACTCAAGCATATGATTTTTAAAAACACTTAACAATGAAGAGCTCTATTGATAATTCTTCTGATTACGCCCGGTACCGAGGTGTAGCTGGGAGAAATGTGTGTTTTCAAGTAAACAAGAATGCATTTCAGCAGGAACTTACTGGACATTATCTGTGACTATGGGATCTCTGAAAAGGGTTGGGTGGCCTGAATATTACTGACATTGTTAGAACAACTTCTAAAGAGCTAATTTTCATGCTTTGACCTTCTGTTAAAGCCATGGCTGTTTTTCCTGTAGTTTTACTTGAATTAGATGTTGCATAGATGAACAACAATGGAAGTAGACATTTTCTCCTCCAAAGAATACGGTGGCAAGCACTGAGTTCTGAAATAGCAACAGCCCCACAACAAGAATTGGAATTTTTTTTTAATAACCTTAGCTATAGATTTGGCTGCTCATTCTTGATGAGGAATTTTAGATACATATGTTGATGCCATAACTTTGTGGTATTCCTGATATGCTAGAATATTCAATTAAGGTCAGGGTGGAACTATATTATGAAATTATTTTAATTGTATTTCACATAGTGAATCAAACATAGTTCAGGGTGATATGAGAGAAGGGTCAATGTAATCGGTGTGATAGGTTGGGAAGATGCCATTTTGAAAGGAGATGAAGGCAGGTGAAGGTTTAAACAGAAAAGTTATACCAAGGAAAATACAGTTTAAAGCTAATGATAACTTGGTTATGCTTCACAGAAAAATCCATCTCTGTTAGTAAACCCTTAAATTTTAATTTACTTTAAATGGAACTAAAGGCAGATGGGGACCCATGCTCACTAAAGGAGTTGCTTGCTGGCCAATGAGCAGTAAAACATATTGTCAGGGCTGACCTGACCTCTGCATATTAATACAGGAATGCTTTACTTGTCAGAAAAAGCAAAATACTGAGCAAGTCACAACTGGGGCCTATTCATCCTTGCATGCTGGAATCAAGTATGCAAGTCCTTGATGATTTGGAAGCTTTTTTTTTTTTGTCACCAGACCTGTGAGCACACCTTGTGTTTGCTTCACTGAAAATCACCAGTGGTTCCCACAGGAACCACAGGTCATGACCACCGAATTGCATCTCTATACAATTATTCCATAATTTGTATAGAAGGCTTGTAATACCAGTGTATTAGGAAAAAACAGTTGCCAGTTGAAATAAATTCAGGGTTATAGGAGTCAGATTCTGGAAGCTGTGAGAACTTGGCTGTTAGTTTCAGGTTGTTTGGTCTTTACACTGTTTTCTTAAATCGTTTTTAGTAAGGAAGGAAAAAGTTATTTGTGCTTAATTTGTAGTGCTATTAACTGCCAATGTGGCACAAAGCTCTGCAAAGAAGTGTGCACATTCAGTTCAGAGGGAGGTGTGTGTATATATTAGATTCATTTTGCCTGCTTCCTTGTTAAAAACAAATGTATCACTTCTGGGGAAGGACATAGTTCTATTAGACTGCAGTTGGAAACTCTGAGAAGTGTTTGTAAACACCTCCAGATGTGAAGGCAGAACTCTTGTGTAAAATTATTCTCTATATTTCCCCATTTCAAGTAAAACAGTCACATCTGTGTATAAGTATTCTTTCAGTAGTCCAGACCATTCTGTGGTCTGGTTCAGAAGAAGCTTAAAGTAACTGTCATGTCTAACATGGGGATGGACAAATAGTAGCCTCAAATATGAGGACATGCGGAGTCATTTTGAATAAAACACAGCAGTTATTGCACACAGTGGAGTCAGAAGGTTTTATTTTAGTCCGAGGTTGCTTTAGTGACTTTTCTTTCCTTGCTAAGTCAGTGGCAGAGTTGTTTTGTTTACTACATTTGTGTAAGGTCTTCAGTAAAAGTAATGCACAAAACCACTGTGAGATGTAGAAATGAACAGGAAGGCTTATTTTATCTTCAGGGGTGTTGAACAGAACAGTTCTAAAGATAAAATCATTAGGATGTGTGTTATACTTTGGATGAAAATCTATGCCTATATGTCTCAGAAAATTTGTTTCACCTCTTGTTATCAGCCATGCATGTTTCTTCTCTAACTTCTACATGGGAATGAAAGACTGCACTGCCTTTGAAACGGACAGGGGGAAGTTATGTTCAGTTGTATTCCTTGTATTTGTGTGAGCTTTCCAAGCATGTTCTGTTCTAAGAGAGTGTCATGGTTAAAGATGAGATGCTTATTTGTCTGGGTGGTGAAAGCTGGGCTGTACATTGACAGCTATAAGATGAATTTTTCTTTCTGGTATTCAGTTTAAAATAAAACTACCCTAAGAATCTGGCCTATCAAGTAATAAATGGAAGCAGCAGCAGCAGATGTAATGTGTTATCCTTAGAATGAGTAGCGCATGCATTCTGCTTTTTGGTACTTTGTTAATTAATTAAAAAGGAAAGAAAGCTGAGATTGCAGCCTGAGCTTTGAACAGTATTCTTGTGTGCAGAGCTGGTGCAGATGTGTCCCTGCCTGCCCACAGATTGCTTCTAATCCTGTATTTGGTCTGACCATTCCCTGAAAGTTTGTGTCTTTGCTTTATCTGCTTGGCTTTTAAAGATGCTGTGCTTAGGGAATATGATAGTTATTCATCCTATTTCCTGTAAGCAAAAACATTTTTTAATTTTTGGGCAAAAAGCTGGTAGTTTTTGACCTGAACAGGTTAGAGGATGATAAAGTAATTTCATTGTATACTATCAGTCATTATGTTGTTGTAAGTCCTAGATCACATGTGCACTGTGCTTATCTGAGACCCTTAAGAGTGTTTCTAGTTCCAGCCTGCTTGAATAGCTCAGGATTACTTAAGGACTTCACACTTAGTGTTTTAATTTTCAGTTAATTTGTGCTACTGGGAGAGTGGGTGACAAGCAAAACAGTATATTTGCTCTTGCATTTGGTTATGGGGTATTGGCTTTTTTTTAACTTTCTCTTATTTATTATTGTTTTGAGCATACACTCAGCTAGTCGTGCATGTGTTCAGCAGGGTTATGGTGTGTTTTTGTTTTTCAAAAGAAGTGCAGTAACAAAAATCTGTATTTCCTGCAGTTAATTAAGTTCCTACATCTCCAGTCCTAGAAGACTGTTATCCTATACCCTCTTGTCAGCTGGTGAGGCCATGAAATACTCAGCGGTAATGGACTAGTTAATCTAATTACTCTGAAGTAGAGGGTGTGGAAACAAAAGCATTAATTTTAATTTTGTGTTAATTCATAGTTATAGCAGCTTTTCTTTCCTTCCTGTTTTTTTTTGAGTTTATATAAATGAAAAATTGTCAGTCTTTAAATTTTTGCATGGTTTCAGGTTACATGCAAAATGTATTTATGAAAAGAAAAGACTGATGTGATAACCATGTTAGATGTATGCTTGATCAATTAAATCATTGTAATGGTAACTTCTGCTCTGTGCTATTCAGTGTAAACATTTTTACAGAGACACTGCTAGTTTTTTGTAATCCTGCACCTTCTTTAACCTATAACAGAGACATCAGAGAAAATCTCTACAAATCCACATTTGTTTTAAACTGACCCGGTGCAGACTTACGTATTTTTTTTTCTTGTGGTGAAGTGAAAACTGTATTACTATTAACTTTTTTTGCTCTTCCTGAGTGAATTTAGATCAGCTGTCAGATCATCTGTTAGAGGACTGTTCTATAGTGACTGTTTGGATGCATCTTTCTCCTCAGTCTTGGTGTGACATTTCAGCAGTGGGGATTGGTGAAGGTGTCTGAGTAGTATCTCAAGAGCCTTGACTGAGTCTCTTTTGTTCAGCCTGGAGAAGGGGAGACCTCACAGCACCTTCCAGTGCCAAAAGGGGCTCTGAGAGAGCTGGAGAGGGTGTGCAGTGATGGGACAAGGGGGAATGGCTTGAAGCTGAAAGCGGGGAGGTTAAGGTTAGAAAAAGAGAAGTTTTTTGCTGGGAGGGGGGTGAGGCACTGGAACAGAGGAGTGGTGTCAGCCCTATCCCTGGAAGTGTTCAAGGCCAGTTTGGATGGGGCCCTCAGCAACCTGGTCTGATGGAAGGTGGCCCTGCACATGGCGGGGTGTTGGAGTGAGATGAGTTTTAAGATACTACAGAATGGTTTGGGTTAGAAGGTATGATTTTATGTATATATTTATATGTAAATATAAAGTATAGGATATTGCCTAAATTTATAATCATTATATCGTGTTTTAGGAGCAGTAGAATTCCAATTTTTATGTCTCTCAGCTTGATCTTGAATAAATATATGGGTTATACAGATCACTTATTGATCATAGAAAAGTCAGTGTAAGTTAATACTGCCTGGTAGTTGCAGAGTGGACATGGATATGAAGGAGGGTTATGAAGCAGAAATCTACCCAGGTATCTCACTGTGCTGAGAGGGATGGGCCTCAACCTGATGAGGAATTACTTAAAATTTGTTTCCCTCAACTGAAAAACCCTTGTTCTACTGATTCCTATGGAACAAGTGTTTTCTGTTATGACTCTTCAATGTAAAAGACATAAAGATTACAGTAGATGCTTTTAAACATTTATATTAGTGATTATATATGCCTTTGAATGTGTGTTTTTTGCTATACATTTGATTGCAATGTTTTACTTATGAGAAAAGAATTTATAAAAGCTGGACCTACTTGGATAGGAACTCAAAATTACCAGTCCAATAGTGTTAATCAGAAGCTATCTTCTTGCTAGAGTTCATGATTAAAATGCAGCACATTGAAATAATCTGTGACTTAATCTGAACATCTGAATTCATTTTATAGAATATGGCAAACAGCTGCATTTCAGTTTGGAGCTAAAACAAATACAGTATATCGACCCATTGAAGATCACTGTAGGCTTTTCAGTTCCATGATAGCTGTACTTACTGAAGAAAATTGATTTGAGAGTGCTTCTGCTTTTGAATTATCTTTTTTTTTTTTTNTTTTTTTTTTTTTTTTTTTTTTTTTTTATGTCCGGAAGAAAGGAAATAGAACATACGGAGGATGGGACTTTGATGTGTAAAGAAGTTAATTATCTAAACCATCAAACAAAATGTGGGCTGTGGAAGTAATTATTATAAAGGGTCTGATGAAGTCTGACAAGCTGTTGGTTTTTTATGTCAAGAAAATGCTGTACACCTGCTTGATTTGAAAGTTAAATTGTTTGGTTGCAACAGGACCAAAGTTTGTAGTGAAGCAGCAACTGATAAGCTTTCAGCTCTCAAACCACTGAGATGTACAGCTCTTCAAATTTTTTTTTAATTGGACTGTTCTTTTCCACTTGGAGGACAGGAACCTAAGAAAGGATTTGCTCTAGAATAGGACATGCATGAATCCCAGGTCTTATGCTGTGAGGAGGCAACTGTGGAATTGAGCCCCATGGTTTTTGGGAATTTTGGGAGAATGTTTCACGAATTAGCAGGACAGAACCTCATGGATAAAGCACAATGCCTGTCAGGAATGTTCAAAGAAAATAGTTATATGCTTCAAGTGATGTAATTAGTTTTAAAAACCTCTGAATTAAAAAAAACCCAAAACAACCTCCTTAAATATTTGGCTGTTTCTCACTTTTTATTGAATACACCATTAATTCTCTATTTAGGAATATTGGTACTGTGGTATTGGATAGAAAAATATAGCTACTAAAATTAATTCTTATTAGTCGCAATCAAATAATGAACAATAAAATACATATAAATTTCTAAATCTTTAGGCTGTTTCTGCTAAGGTGGGTACAAAGGCAGCTTCCTCTTAACTCCCTTCCATGGATATATAGAGCTTTCCTATAAATACTGGCACCTTTCTTTGTTAAAGAGGGTTTTGTCTTGTTTTTTCTTTTTTAAATTCTAATTTGACTGTTTAGGTTAGATGACTCTGGTAACTGCTGATTATGGCAGGATCCTGACAACACTTTAGCCTTGTGGGTAACTACTCATGTGATTGAAATCAGACTTGAGTGGGAGCAAACTTGTGATTCCAGTTACACATGTGCATAAGTGCTTGCAGGATGGGGACCTAAATTAGAATCTGCCTGAAGATGAACTGAAGTCTGATAATCTACATGAAAGCATTAATAAAAAAATTAAACTTACGACACCAAGTTGGGTGGGGTAGGGAGGCTGTACAAAGGGATCTGGAAGGGCTGGATCAATTGACCAAGGCAAATTTTACAAGGTTCAACAAGTTCAAGTGCTGGACGCTGTATTTTAGTCACAATAACCTTGTGCAGTGCTGCAGATGGGGGCAGAGTGGCTGAAAAGCTGCTCAATGGGAAAGGACCTGGTCCTTTAGGTGCTGGTAACAGCAACTAAACGTGAGCCAGCTGTGCCCACGTGGCCAAGAAGGCCGATGGCACTTGGCTTGCACCAGCAGTACTGTGGCCAACAAGACCAAGGCAGTGACTGTCCCCTGTGCTGGGCACTGGTGAGGTCACCTTGAGTTCTGTGTCCAGTTCTGGGCCCCTCAGTTCAGGAAGGACACTGGGGGGCTGGAGCGTGTCCAGAGAAGGGAATGGAGCTGGGGAAGGGTCTGGAGCACAAGTCTGAGGAGGAGCAGCTGAGGGAGCTGGGAAAGGAGCTCAGCCTGGAGAAAAGGAGGCTCAGGGGGAACCTCCTGGCTCTGCACAACTCCTTGAGAGGAGGGGACAGCCAGGTAGGGTCAGGCTCTTCTCTTGCGTACAAAGCTATAGGAGAAGAGGAAACAACCTCAGGTTGTGCCAAGGGAAATTCAGATACTGGGAAAAGTTTCTTCACAGAAAGGGTGGTCAAACACTGGAACAGGCTGCCCTGGGAAGTGGTGGAGTGGGTTTCTATTCTAGAAAACAATCTTACCCTTTGAATTTTAAAATAGAGAGAGGTAGGATTGCGTAACAGCACAGCAAGCTATATCAACATGAAGCTTTTTTGCCACTACTAATAGTGCAAGAAATGAGCAGTACAACTGAACTGTTACTAGTATGTACAAACTAGAAGACTAAGAAATACAGTGAGAATATATCTTATTTATCAGGGGACTTACACAGTATGCAGTTTTTTAATATTTTTGAAGGGAAAAATGAAACTCCCTTGTACATATATATGGAATTTTCCATAATTAAATTTTCCTTAATCAGTTCCTTAGTAAATTAATTTTTTTTAAATTAAATTAGTAGCTTTGAGAGACATCTGACTTTCATATTATTAAAGAGGAAAATGTAGATTTGTTAATGACTTCGTAGAATAAGAGTAAGACTGTCCTGGATTTGCTTTGGAGTTCTTGAATGAGATATTTATATAGAAAAACTGTAAAATACGTAGTATGAAGACAGTACCTTCAGTGCTATGAGTATTACGATGGTGATCGGGTCTCACTCTTTCTAATGCATTTCTGTTTTAAGAATTTGTGTGTGTGAAGGGAGTGTTTTATAAAGGAAGTTTCTGATCTCCGTGCTCATAGTTTTAGCTGGCTTTTTGTGAGAATCTCTTTTAGTCCTCTTAGCCTCGTTGGAGATGGTGTGGATGTGATTTACTGGTGGTAAGGACATGCAGGAATATAAGAGGATGACCGGGCAGCAGAGGTTCTGGTGTCTGTGAATACCATCTATTCCAGACTAGTGGTGTTTTTATCTTAATGCTTTTCTACTGGTACTTTTTAGGATACTTCTAAATTGTATTTTAGAATTAGTGCATTTTTCCAATACTTTAGTTACAGTAAACATCAACTCAAGCTTTCTAGTGCCTCACATAAGCTTCTTTTTTGCATGCAGAACCTTTACCTTCCATGTTACTCCAAATATCTTTTCCTCCTTTTAAATATCTAGTGTAAAGCATACATGTGCTCTCTTGGAATGAAATACAAGTGTTGTAAGTGCTGTTATTTCTTTGTTTACCCAGATGAGCAGCACTGTGGCCAGCCCGATGTCAGCAGTTGCCTCTTCAAGCAGTGGAAGAAAATCAACAAGCTTTACACCTGAATTGCAGAGTATGATGTGAGTAGTCAGTTAAAATATCTGGTAGCATCTGCATTGTGTATTCATCTTTTAGCTGATTTCTTAGAATGTGTGAGTAAGGGTGATAGGAGAAAGAAGAGCAGGTGTTAGTGGTGGAGCTGTTAGTGTTTTACTTCTGATTTGTAAAACATTGAGATGACTTGGGTAAATAAAACCCACATCCTCTATTGAAAGGAGAGTAAATGCTGATGAATAAAGGAAAGTGTTTTTAATAGATGCTTTAGAAGTCTTTAGAGTCCCATGTTTCTCAGGCCTTCATCAAAGAAAGCTAAGCTTCCAGTTGTCAAAGGTTTTTAAATAAATACTTTCTATTAACATCCTTCAGTGCTAATGCAGAGAAATAAACTGCTGAGATCATAATATTGCTGATGAAATTATGATATGGAATGCTTGTAAATAACTGGGGCTTGCCAGACAGGAAGTGAAATGATTAAAAAAATAATTTACTTATTCTTTTAAATGAACACTGGATTCTTAGAAACCCAGTTCCAAGCTGTGATTTTATATGATTTTGTAGTTTGGTGGTGAGAGTAAAGCTGTGTTGCTTTTAGTCATGTGTTGTAGGTTTGCCTTCATTGTTGTATAACAATTTCTCACCTGACTTACTACACCAGCAGTAGATACATAAGGAGTTGTCTCCATTAAATTCTACGTTTAGTTCCCTTTGCAACAGTGAAAGATGCAATTTGTTTTCAGTGAAGTGTCCTTGTGAGATCACTAGATTGTTGTCAGGTGAATAATGAGATGCCTTCCACTGGAGTATTTTTTAATATAACGTAAATAAGGGTTTTTTCTTGTGCATTGAATCTTCTAGTGTAGATGAGTATATTGTTACAGACCCAGTGTTCTGCTGTATTGAGTTTTCTTTGGATACAAAAGTATTACTGCTCTCTCTCCTTCAAGAGAATTCTCTTTGCTAATTGTTCACATCTATTAAAATCATTTATGCTGAAAAATACAACGGTTGTTCTTGGTTGAGAAAAATAACTGTAACTGTGTTTAAAAAACAAAACTTCAGAGTCAAATCTTGTGCATCACTTTGGATCAGTATCTCGGGAGCCTGCATTTTATTAGGTAGTGGACTTCCTGATAAAGTGTTTTGAAACTCCCCTTCCCCGCCAGTATACACACAATTCTGTCAGAATGTAGAAGTTATTGTTGGCCATATAAATGGAAGGAATAGACATTTTCCTTTTGCTTCAGAACTGGTGCAGTTATCCTTTGAAAGCTGTGCAAACAGATCATCTGTGCTCCAGAGTAACATATTTCACAGCTTCATTAAACTAGTAGGAACTGAGGAAATTCCTTGACTGCAATGAGCACATTCAAACTTAAATTTTTATTGTTCGCTGTGAAAAAAAAGGAGACTTTTGAAAATGATAGAGTGCCAGGGATGAACCATGCAGAAAAAAAAGACTACTGTTTCCTTTGGCCAGGGCCATAAAATGAAGTTATGCCTTTAAAAGAACTTTCTGTACTCTGACAGAAGCTGACATTTTTTATAAACGATGTGATTTAGGAAGTTCCGGATTCTCCTGTTAAGGCAATTTATAACAAATTCCTGCTGACATCTTAAGATCCTGGGAAATAGCAAAGACTGGAGCAATGCAGTGCAAAAAAGGTAACATCTTCTTAAAGAAAAGAAAATAGAGGCTGTCTCTGCCTAGTTTCTTGCTGTCAAGAGAAGGGTCACCTATTTGCTATAGTTTCCGTGGAGTAATATGAAGAGTAACTTCAACTTGCTTTGCCTTTCTCAACAAAACATGTGCAGCAAGAGGATGAAGTTCTGAGAAATAAGTCATATAGAGACATTAAGTGCTAATCCAGAATGTCATGTAGTAGTTTGTGTTGATTTTAAAAATGGGTTGTTGGATTTTAGGGATTTAAAAGGCAGAAGGAAGAGAGAGAAACTCTATTTTTGGAGTAGAAAGAATCTCAAATCCTGTTGTAACTCAGTGGAAAGATCTGGAAATCTCTGGATAAGAATATCTCATGGTCTAAAGATGATGTCTTTGATTAGTGTATTATTTGCAGCAGAGATGTGTTGAGCCAGTGTTTAATTCTGTGGAAAGCTTAAATTTACATGTAATGTTAAGCTTGTGAGTGATCACATTTAAGGTGAGGAGGTTATCATTTGCTACATCTATTACATACATGACACTTGTTTTTGAACCATGGCATTGCAAGGGAATGAACTGAGTCCTGTTGTAGAATTGTGTTTTTATGATAAGCTCAGAAGGTTTTTTCTGATCTGAGAAGGCAAGAAATGTATAGGAGTCTTGAAATCATAAAATATTGCGAAAAAAAAGAAGCTGTCTTAAAATGTGTACAAGTTTTTCATTGTATGCATAGATACTTTAGTAATTAAATGATTCTGTTTTTCCATTAAGAATATTTTAGATATGTCCTTGGATTTGAAGGAATTTGTGTTTGTTAAGAAAATAATCTGGTTTGTATGATGCCTAACTAGTACTGTGTAATTGGTGATAGTGTAGGTGCTGATTACCTTAAGAAGAATGCTTCTTAATCAGATTGTCACATATTACAGATCATCCAAACACCAATCAATTTGCAGTGCACTACCTTTTGCGTAGTTATATTTGGCTTTTAATTGTTAAGATCTTGGAATTAGATGATATTTGTCTTACACTAACTTAAAAGAGCTAAGTGCTATGTAGAGCTTGCTTCGACTTCTACATCCTTTATTTGTACTTGGATTTTTTATTCTGGTACCGTGGAGTGTACAGCAGTAGGTGTTAATAATTTAAAAAAAGAGTTTTCAGCACATCTAATGCATTTTGCTGAGGTTTGTTTTACTTAACTTCGTTTGGCTGATCTACAGCCTGTTTCCAAACTAACTGCTCACATTAGGTGGGTTGCACTTAAATTACAGTTCTGCCCAGTAGATTCACAACCATGCTGATTTCACTGTACCCATTAAAATTCATAATTTGGTAGAGATCATCTATTTTCTAATATAAGCACTACTTACAGAGTGAATTTCTGGAAACGCTGACAGTCCAAAGACTTATGTTGAGCAATTTGCAGCTACAGAGGGAGGTTTTAATCTCCCCTCAGTAAAATGCCTTGACTTCTCAAAGCTATTTTAGCTATTTACAAAAATTCTAATTACTGTGATCTGAAGTTTCTTAGTTAACTCTTGTGGTACGCTTCATACCAAAAATCAAAATTAGATGGTATAGGGTTATAAGGATAAATTGTAATGGTGAAAGTACTGAAGAAAACAATGTTTTAGTTTGGTTTAAGTCCTTCTGGCTATCTAGTGTATTTACAATAATTAATATTAAAACAATAATATGCATTGCTATATCAAATTTATTACTGCTCGTTATTGATTGTGTCTTTCCTGACAGTGAAAATGTGCTCAGGTATTTCAAATGCAGTTCCTACTCAACTTCCTCCAGCTCGTAGCATACACTCACCTCTGTTACGCTTCTGTGTTGTGTTAATGTGTAATAGAGATACTAATGAATCCTTCATATTCCCTTTTTCTTTATGAATATATTATTTATAATATATTTTTCCCTTTTAAAACATTCAGCAACTTGTGGGAGAGAGTTGGTAAGAATTGGGGCCAGTTCTTAAATCTTTAATTTATTAAGACTCTTTGCACTTGTTTCCCTGACTCTTGGGATATTTACATGATCCCTGTTACTAAAGCATTTGAATGGTTTTGTAATATTGTCAATATTATTTCCCATTTTAGACTGGGTAGTAAAGAGTGGTTCTACACCTCTGGTCACTCAAGGAGTATCTAGACTGAACATGTTGTTTCGGACTTGCAAACACTGCATGGGTTTTTTTTTTTCCCCTATATACAGCATGAGCTATAAAATCTACTATTTACTACCTGTTGCAACCTTGTCAATCAAATAAATTGTCTTTAGATGTTTTACTTATTTAGGATTTATCATCCATTCTGAGATGACAACATCTTAAGGAATATAATTCTAAATTTTTGAATGTGCAATGAGATTCCAGGAAGCGTGGTCTCTGAAGTGATCTCTTCTCCTATTGATGTATTTGGATAACCTCTGCTGACTTGAGTTGGATTACAATTTGTTCACCACTGAATCCCTGGAAGATGTCATTGATTTCTTCTAGTATGTGATGCTAAATTTATTTTCATATGCAGAAATGAAAATTCTGTTTGATAACAACAGTGCTTATGTATGGTAAAATAGTGTTTTCTTATCAGTTAGGAAGTTCAGGGAACTTGTTGCTCAGTGCTGAAGAAATGCCCACTGCCCACTGCTGGCATTCAGGGCTGTGCTTTGCTAGACTGGTTTGTGTTTGTGTGTGAATCCAGTTGTGAATACCATAATTACCCAAATACTTCAAGTTACTCACATTACATGCTAACTAAAAAAAAATACACAATATGCTTTTTGTGCTGTTTACAGGACTGTTGAACATTTTACCTAAAGGGTTTCACTATGTGACTTAATAAGATAACTTTTAAAATACATTCTCTGTCTGATTTCTAGATATTGTACAAAATCTTTGCCATTCTTGCTAGCTGTTACAGTCACCTGGCTACTTGGTTTTTGACAAACATCTAGTTTTGTTGTCCTAATCTTCAAAACACAAGTGGCTTTTTTACATCTCTTTGTGACAATGGGTTTTGTTGCTGCAAGTCCAGTTTACGTTTGTTAAACTGTGTCCTTGATTATTTTGTGGCTTTAATTATTTTTCTATTACATCTAAATGTGTCAGCTTGACTCACCCTGTGAGGCAGATACAAATATGGGAACTGCCATTTCCCTCATGCCAGGTTCCTCCTGAGGTTTCACCTCATGCCAGGTTCAGTTCTTCCCCAGGAAAGAGAGAGTTTTTAGAGTGTTGGCTTTCGTATGTCTTAGGTTTCATGGAATGCTGAGCTCATGTAGACCTTGATTCTACTTGAAACAAGTAAATGATTATAGAGACTAGGAAATTATGCTGAATAGACAGTCTAGATGATTGTTTTTAATAAAACGTTGCTGAATTTATGTAGCATGGGATGAGTGTGTGCTTGAACTGAATGTTAGTAATTTATTTATTGTATCACACTGGATGATGAGATATGGTAGTGGTCGCACAACCCTGCTATGACTGTTCCTTTATGGCTTCTTCTGGTTGTATGTTTATCCATCTTTGCTTTGAAGCTGATCAGTAAAATCATCTGACTTCGGGTAGTTCGTTTGGCATGATGGTGGAAGAAAACATCAATAATGACCTGGCTGAGGGAGCACTTTGGTTAACCAAACTGTAATTTGGGACTGTAAAGAATTTCTCTATTCTGTCCCATACTTGTTTACCATATTTGAACCCAGAATTGTGCTGAGATTGCACTGTTTAAAAATAAATAACCAGTTGAGCCTACTGGGCCGAAACCGCTCCCTGCAAACGTGCGGGGGGCGCTTTGCCCCCTCGGGTAGAGACGAGGGCAGTGGCAGCAGATGTGGTACGTGATCATCAGATCACGTGTGGCTGTTCCTGTCTACCTCATTAAATGCATGAGGCAAGAGTGGTATGAGATAGAAAACTAGGGGCAGAACTTAGTTTTCCTTTTATAGATAGGATGGAATACAGGAAGGAAATTCATTAGAGAGAAATTACTACAGCTTTTTCTGATGTGGATGTGGTGTTTTTAAGCTTTTAAAGGCAGAGTCTCTTCTCTGCACAGCACTTAGCTCAACAGGATTTTGCTGAGGATGCCTGGTAGGGTTTGCAGAACTGGTAATAAAAGATGTAAGAGCTGAAATGGAGTGAGTTTCAAAAGAGCTATTAGAAAATTCATTTTTCAGACTTCCACATTTTTGTACTGCGTTTAAAGTGTAGTTATTTTAGACCTCCTTTTGAAATACTGCAGTTCCGTTTTACCTTTTAGTAGCAGAGTTCATTTGAAATACAACCTGAACTTGACCTTATTAGTGTCAAACAGTCTGAAATACTCATTTTATCTCTTGCTTCTTTCTCTTTGTTGTTGCTGAGTATCCTGTCCCTATTCATGAAAAAGCAAGAGGTGATAGAGGATCTTAACATGGAGTAGTACACACACACAGAGCAAGGAGATTGTTGAATGTCTGTACAGACTTACGAAGGAACATTTCTGTGACTGTTTTCAAAATTACATTTGTACTCAGTCTGAAAAAGAAACATGAGAAGGATGTTTTTATGAGGGAAGACTGGAGATATTAATCTGCGTAACAGCTTTTTCTATAAACAGAATTAGCTGAAGTTTAGCATTAGTCTGGGTTATGTGTGTCTTGTGTTTCTGCTCTACTAGTACTTTATTTTTCTCTTGTCAGTTCAAAGTTAATGTAAGTTTTGCAGTTCATTTGTGAAACGAGTTTTGCTAAGTATGAGAACAATTTCTCTAAGTTCACTGTGTCTTCAGTTCTACTCGGTTTGTTCTGACTTTGCATACAGCTTCTCAAGCTTACTGGTTTTGAAATTCTGTTTTGAATTGAAATATTTTAAGATATATGGTTCAAGGATTTTGAGCTTAGATTCCTGAAACTTTCTGGTTTCAGGTTTTGACAGGTTGCGTTAAGGTATCATCTAGTACCTAACTAAAAGATTATAAAATTTGGAAATTATTTACCCTATTTGAGTGAAGACGTATATGTTGTAACCAAATACTGATTAAACCATAAATTAATATGATAATTAAATTCAGCATTTTTTTCCTTTTTTATTTTCCCAGTGTGATAAATGTAATACATTAGTTCTAGCAGACTAAACGTGAAAATCGAGTTTAGCTGTAACTGGGACTATAGCTGGCAGTTGCTGCTGAAGCCTTTAAACTGCAGCTTCTTGCATCATTTGCAATCTGTTTGTTTTAGTCACATTTAATTTGACGCTACAGATTGTATGTATTGGTGTGCAATATTGTTACAGGACATTATTTGTCTGTAGAGAACAGCAGCAGGGTGGACATTATAGCTGTGGGTGGCTTTTTCATTCTTCTAAAGTAATTCTGCCCCATGGAATTACTTCCAGTTGGATTAGGTAATTAATTGAAAATGTACTGTTTGGATGTCCATAGGTGACCAGAGTTAGAAGGAGGAAATTGCTGGTTGCTCCGTCCTAGGTGGCTAACGCGGAGCAACTTCCTCATCTAGGAGCTATTTCTGGCTCATTCAGCTCTCAGCTCTGTGGCATTGGACGCCGCTGCTTGTCTTTTTAATTATATATATTTTTATTTTTTTCCTAAAGCACAAAAGCTGTATTATCCTCCCCAGGTTTTGCTGGAGTGATGCTGAAGTCTGTCCCCCTGGTACGTGCCCGTCTCTTCGGAGGTGCCTGACAGCCCTGAGCAGTTACAGAAATGTGCTTGTTTTTCTCTATCATTGTGAGTTCAACACAGTAATTTAGACTATGACGTTTTCCCTAAATTGGTCTGGAAGGTGATTCGTTTATCCTCGAATCCCACACTGGCTCTGGGACTTAGAATGAACCAGCTAAATAATGATAGATGGAATATTTATCCTCCTGCATAGATTCTAGTACTTTGAGTACATAGCACCATCAATTCTTTTAAATGTAAATGTATAAATAGCTTTATTGTACTCCTTATTTTCATCAGGTTAATCTTACTCTATTATTTGACTTAGTTACATGTATAAGATACGTAAAAAAATCTATATAATATACTATATATTAAATGTCGCTGTCTCTTCATAATATAAAGTTTAATTTTAAATCCCATAGTATTTGATCATTTAATGGTTTCCTTTAGGACCTTTTTTAATGACACATGAAGGCATTGCAGTGATTAGAAAGGAACCCCCCTTCCCCTCCACAGCTCCCAGGGCTGTGAAGTAACTGAATAGCGTTTCTTTTAGCTTGACTCTAGAAATGGTAAATAATAACTTCACGGTTATGATAAAACTGGAGAGCAGAAATGACAGTAAGGGCAGTGGTGAAGCAGGAAGTGGGTAGAGAAAGGATAAGAAAGAGAATGGTCTAATGATTCGTGCTAGTGTATTATACAAAATAATATTGGCAATTTCTTTAAGATGTTAACAACGATGACCTTATTTTAGTTTTAAAAAACACTATCAAGGACATGTAGTTTGTGATTAAAATTTTTTGCTTTTGTAGGAAATGCTGAGCAAACAACTTACTTGCTCTCTTGACTTGGTGACTTCTTTTGCGTCTTCAGTTCTCAGACAGAAAGCTCTAAGGACTTTCTGGTGTTAAAAAGCAGCAGCTTCTGACCTAATGTACCCTTCTCTGAACGATAATGTTTCTTTGTTACTTATTTTTAGCTCAGATTGTTTTTCTCCCCTTTCCCCCAACATGATTTGTACAACCTTTAGAAAATTGAGTAGTTGTGGTTTTGAATCATCCTCCGTTTCTAGACTGAATGAGTATTTCTGAAGAAGCACAGGATTGCTTGTGAGTAGGCCTTTTTCTTACTTAAAAAGGCAACAGCCATGACAGTTTTACCCCCTGAAAAAAAGCAGAAAATCTGTAGACCCTTAATAGACTGCATTGTGACCCTGGAAAGGACAGCGTGTTAAGTACTTATTTAATTTTGTACCAATGGTATATTGCTAGCAGATGTCCTTTGTTTTGTTTTTACTATGATTCAGACCCATTTGGATAAAACATTTTGAGGGAGTATATTTTGGTCCTGAAATAAAGCATGACTATCCATTTAGAAACTACAGTAATACTTGATTGTGTATCAGTCTATATTTGACTCCTTGTTTGGGTATAAAGCCTTTAGCATATCAAGTGCAAGTCTAAGTTCTGTTATCTTGCTATGCTTTTGGTGAAGCACAGCTGAGAGCGTGAACAGCCGATGTGTAAATACTGATTAAAAAAAGCCTTAAAAGAATAAATTTGAATTCCACAAAGTATAAATAAATGTGTTTGGCTCTTTTAAGTGTGGGAGAAAATGAATGAATTTGATGGCAAATTACATTTTTCCTATTAAAGTAGTTATTACTTTAGTATTATAAAAGATCCCTGTTAATTCTGCAAGTAAGGTAGAAAATCTAAAGATAGATCTAAAATCTGTTTCTAAAGAAATCTTGTAGGTTTTATATCTCAATTACTCACAGGAAATCAAGAACCTGAGGGGTCAGCCTGTGCTCCTTTGTGTGCTTATATTGTATGGATTTTCATTTAAATGGGTACGTACACACTCATTCCCAATGCCTTGCCAGTATTCCTGCACCAGTTAAATAATAAATAAATAATAATCCCATCGAATGGAGTCATAGAAAAATTAAGGTTGGAAGGGATGTCTGGGGTCATTTGTTCCAACCTAGCAGATTCAAACCTTAGGTCTCTTTGCTCCACAACTACATGAGAAAAATGCACTTTTATTTTATAGTCTACCTGGTTTAACTGCTATAGTTACAATAGTAGACTGCTTTTTCCAATATAGCCAAGCTACTGTAATAATTTTAGAAATAGTTTTAAATGTAGACCAGACTTTAATATTAAGCAGTGTCTAAAATTACTAAATAAAATTAGATTTTGATTTTCTGGAAAGACTCTTTCAATAGCCAAGTTAAGAGGAGAAAATACATAGTTTTTATGGAAGGTATGTATCAATGTGGTTTAATATGTGGCTCCATACCTATGATTGCTTTTTCTGTTATACTGTAAAGCTCCTGCTATTATGTATATAAAAATGTAGAAATTTAAATAATTCTGTGTATTTCCTGGAAAAAATATGATGTAATGTTAAATACCTCCCCAACCCCCTCCCGCTACAAACACTATCTTATCTGTTTCTAATTTTTTTGGGGAGAACGTGCACAAAAGAAAGGACAATTATTATTGTACAGATGTGCTTCTCAGTTATGATAAAATGTTTTGTGTTACTGTTAAAAACAGAGTATGTTTTATATAGCCACTACAGTGCTAAAGGTTACTGTGAAAGCATTTTTTAAAATAAGGGCTTTGAGCAAACCTGGAGACTTGTTAAAAGTATTGGAAAGGATGAAAAATATCCATTCCTCTCTTTTTTTAGGAAAACAAGGTATTCATGTTTTCTTTAAAATAAATTTTGTCTATTTCTTTCTCTGCATGTGTGTATATATAGGCTTATATACAAGCATAACACTTTGCTGACTTCCAGTTCATATCAATCTACTTGGCTATCTAGGAGGAAACATGGAAATAAGTACATTAGGAGGCAGGAAGAGGGTGATCTGTGGAAATAGATTTTCCTAACATCCTTCTACTCCTCTACTGCTTAGTAACTTCCAATTGAATGTGTATATGTATAGTTGCCAGATTCACTACAATCAGATCCTTCTCCTACATTTTATCTAATAATTTGGTAAGGCAGTTCAGTCAATAGTAGTGAAGGCAGACAAATAACTGTGTCTTTATTTAGAGTCTCAGTAATTCCAATTTTGGTTTTGACAGATCAGTTGTGGAAATCAACATCTGTGTAGGTCTGAAACAATACAAATAATGCAATTGAATTTAGCTCCGTGTAGGTTCACTTTAAAAACTGTAGAGGTATAAATGCTGATTGTCATTGAATGGGATATGTTAGGAGAGTTGCAGAAATAGTGTTGGTCCTGGACTAGGCCCTTCTAGGTCTGTTTGTGCCGACTGTGATGGAATTAGAAGGAAATAGCCCTATGCAGTGAAAACTGAAAAGCTGCTCAACTGAACCAGCTTTAATACAAATTAAACAGGGCTCGATGCATATCTGGTGACTTCAAGAGAAAGGCTCTGTAGAGGTTGGCAAACTTCTGTATTCTCTGTTTCCCTGTTAAATGCCAGTTTTATTCCTTCAAGAATGAAACTCTCTTTTGGAAAGCAATATATTAAAACAAGCTCTGCCTGTGAGTTTGCACTGGCAGGATCTCCCACTCTGCCTGCCCAGGTACATTCACATACTGCTGCAGTTGTGTGCCCAGCGCTGACTTTAAAGTGACAACTCGGTATCTGTTGCGTCCTGTTATGGTTCAGATGACTGAAAAGATAAGTGATCAAGTTATAGAAGGAGAGATGAAACTCTAGGGGTTCTTTCTAATGAATTATAGAATTATTTTTGAAAAAAGCAGTGCAGTGTTTGAATAATCAAGTCAAGTATTTTTCTGGAGCCAGGATTGCGATGGTAATATTTATCTTTGAATTCTTAAGACAGATAAAAATCAAAAGCCCAAACCACCAGCTATTTTTCTTTAATGTTTAGATTAATCTGGAAAAATAGACCAAAATTTTGAAAATGGCTTATTTGAACACAGATTGATTGAACTGTTTAAGGGGCATTTAATTTCTTTTGCAAAAAGACTTCTCTGTATAGTGACATAAAGTTTCAGGGAAAGCTATTAATTGATTTATCATTATGATCCTTTTGAAACAGGGAAATTCTAACACTATTTTGTCGTTTGCAAATTAAGGCCCTGGACAGAAACTTCCGGACATCATTTAGTTTTAAATGGAGCCCTTTTGTATTTTCATATGTTTTAAAAAAGCTTTTCTAGTCTGATTGAAGTAGGTGATAGTGAAATGTGTTTGCTATCTGTAAGGATTCTGATTTTTCTGTTGGCAATGCTGTTTCCTCCGTTCACACACAAGTGAAGATAGTTGTCTTAATAAAAATAAAGTAGGAATTAGACTTTTTTTTTCAATGATCCTTTGCTACATGTAAGCTTGCCATGTGGCTTTCCATGTGTGCCACATGTGTCTTGTATAAGCATCTACTATTAAAGACAAGTGTTGGTAGCTCTATCACTAACAGTTCACATGCCCTACACTGAAAAGCCAACATCCTCTCCAGCTGATGAGAGCTGTTGCTGCTATTTTGGTAGTCTTTTGTTGCTTTAAATGTGGGGTGATGAAAGCATGAAGAACAGCTGCTGCTACTTTAATCCTATAAGAGAGGTAATATTCATGTGTTTTTATTTGTGGTCGGTGAAAGACTCATTTCTTTCTTGTTGGAGCTGAAAACAAAGATGTTTGGGATATTTCAGTGCTTATGGTAAGAATATAGCTGCCACTCCTGGAGTTGAGAAATTCAAAAAGTAGTCCACCAATTATAGTCAAGGGTGGAGAAAAAAAATTATTGCAATGAGTTTTAAACTTCAAAAAGCTTTCAGTGTGTTTGTACTGAATGAATAAGTGTCAGCACACTTTTAAACCTCTGCAGTTCAGGTTTTGCTTAGTACAGTACTTACAATTTAAATTACTGAAGTTATTCTGATATGCTTGCATATAATTCATGTAACATATGTATGTAGTCTTTATCTTTTGCCAAATGGGAAGGTCAAACATTTTTTTCATGAGGGTAATCATGAGTTTCACCAGTATGTCTCAGGTCTGGTCTCTTGATACTATTGGTAGAATGAACTGTGTGATTGTCTTCGTATCTTCTTAACCTTAGGACTTGGCATGAACAGTCTTGGATTAAGAATTTGAATCACTTCTTCTATGTCTTGGTCAGGACCTCTATGCTTAGGTCACTCACTTGTTTTATCATCCAAAGTAAGGTGGCCTAAATTCAAATCTACTTAGGGTTGAAGCACTAGAAAGCTGTTTACCTGTAAAGGTGTCGGTTTTCAGAAACTGGAGCTACTTTGTGAAAATTAAACAGGGATAGTTCTTTACCAAAGATGAAGCACATTTTTTAGGAGGTTTTTAAATTTATTTGAACCAGAACATACCACTTCGCAGCAACGACCATTAGTTGAGTCTTGTAGCCATTTTTGACATCTGACTGTAAAAAACCCAGCTGTAAACATGACTTACCTAGTTAGTTAAACTGACAGTTCAGTTATTTTACTGAGGCAGGACTGAGCCTACCAAGTAAATCAGTTGAGGTTTTAAATTTTCTTTTTTTGTCATGTGTTATGTTTAAAAAACAACAACAACAAAAAAATCAGTGTTTTCTTACAACTAGGATGTGCAATTTTTAATTTTTTAAATTTATCTTTCCCTGTCCTTTTTGTTTGTGGAATCAACATTTGTGAGCTCTAAAACTGGATTGAAGTTATCTTGCAGACATTTAAATATTACTCTCAACAAGAAAAAAAAAATAGTGGAACTGATTCCTATTCTTGTTTGATTTGTTTGAAAACTAATGGTTCAGCTCAAACTTGGGTCTTTTCCAACCTAAATGATTCTATGATTCTATGGCTTTTTTGTTGCAATTGCAAATTAAAAGTGAGTTGTTACTAAATTTAGTAATAGAAATTGGAAGTGTTTTATATGTACTTTGCATGGCGAGAAAACCGTGTGAGCAGATTATTTGGGTTATCTCAGATTTTGAAAAGGATATTAACACTGACTTTGCTGGGAATGAGACACAAATAACTGCATTTACTTAAGCATTTTGCTGCATTATGGCCTCTTTCTTTACAAATAAAACTTGTCACTGAAGCCTAGAGATAACAAGACTCATACTTGTTATTGCCAGATTTTGGGCATGCAGGCAGATTCCCTGTAGATAAACTGGGATGTGAGCTTGTACTGAGTTATTCACTCTGTCATACTTGGATTTATACCTGCTTTTTCCTGTACTAAATGGAAAGTTGTTAATTCCTTTTTCATTCAAGGGTATTATAAACAACTGAAGCATAAATGTGTGTACGTGAGCACATCCCTCACAGCAGCTTCAGTCACTGCAGGATTTCCATCCTACATTTTCATGTGGGAAATTGATCATGTACCAAAGTCCTTACCTTTATCAGTGAGTGTTACTTGTTAGTCATTGAATACAAGAGGTGTAGGACTTGGTAGGAACTAAAAGAATCCACTTATTCCTGTGTGAGTTACTGAGGCAGGATTCTGTATTACTGAAACCTTCCTGACAGCCAGCTGTTTCATCTGCTCCAAAATCTTGAGTGAAGGAGATTTTTGGGCACAGAAATTTCCACAGAACTCACTTTGTTTTTGGATAGTTACCTCTTTGTATCTCTAGAGAAATGATGGCTGTGAAAAATTGATTTTGTGTTGTACTAGACTCTAAACAGAATAGGACCAATGAGTGACTCTGGGTATAATGTAAAAATAGATTGGATGTGGAGGATGTATTTTATCACTTGCTATTAAAAAACTTTAAAAAGAAAAAAGTAAATATCTGAAGACGCAAACAGGTTTTAGAAGATACATAGGTAGAGTTCAGACCTAACAGGCACCCAGATAATCCAAGCTGGGAGCTTCTATTGTGGCATACATGCCATAGCTGAAATCTGCCATGGAATACTGAACTCCTTTGCTTCTGATTTGTTTTTGTCTTTTACCACAATACTGAGGAAGGAAGAGTTGGTCACCGTTCACTTTACAGTGACTTATTCAGTTCCTTCAACTTTTTCACATTGATCATGTTTTCTAAAACTGTTACTAACATCTTCTCTGCCAAAAATTCTGTGTTTTGGAATTTTCCACCCCTTCCCTCACCTTCTCCCTTGAAAGGTGGTGTCCAACAGGAAAAAAAAGTAAAAAGTTGTTTTTGAGCTCTCATCATTGAGATAGGCAGAAACTGTCTACTTATTTCTGTGTATGGCAGGCCTGATAGTATCTGTGCAAATGAACTGAACACCTGCCACCAGTTTGATATGCAATTATTCTTTATTAATCAATTTTGATTGTCTTTTCACTTTGCTACACTGCATCTTCATGAGTTGACTATTTCAGCCTGTTCAGTCTCAGGTCTAGCAGTGGTTTCAGTGAAGAGTGTTGGTGTATGAGGACCAGATGCAGGACAATACCATGCATACCATGTAAGCTCTGCTTTTCAGAAGCTGGCTGAAAAAGAACATAGTAATCAACTCTTTTTGTTCAGAACCCTGTATGGTGCTGTTGCTATAACCAAGGCAATTGGTGAGTTTAAATGCTTTGAAACTTTTTTAATTTTTACTTGCAGTCAAAACCAATTTTCTAGTTGAAATACCTTTAGGTTCCAACCCTAAATAGGGAACATCTATATTTGGTGATGTCACAGTTGTTAGGATTGCTTTTTTCAGATTTAAAATGTGCTTACACAAAGAAAATGGAAGCGTTTTGCTGACAATATTTGCTGAGCATTTTCCCAGCAAGAACCAAAATTACCAAGTCCTGATGTTGTGAGTCATAAGTATGACTTTTTAATATTTATTTTTTTTAGAGCAGTCTTCTCAATTATACATCAAAATAAGTTAACCTTGGAGACAACTTTACTTTGGGCTAGAACAAACACATACTCAGCAAGGCTGAAGTGATGATGCTGTTTATAAACATTCTGCTATTGTGACTGATCTATGTTGTCTTATAAAGGTCACACCCATGGATCGGTATTTTGTGGTAGGCACTGAACAAATGTATGACAAAACCATAATCTTCAGAATTCCTGTAAAAGAAATGAGGGATTCAGGGTTTATTCTTAAGATGTCTGGAATTTTCAGGTGGCTCTGGCTTCCATGTGGCACCAGGACCTTTAAAAGGCCTAACATAACCATTGCCATGTGAAAATCAGACAGTTGCAAAATTTTTGTAAGGTCCTCATATTCTTTCTGATGATTTTTGAAAGTAGAAGAGTCAGATTTATGATATCATAATAGCTTCAAGTGGGTTTGGAATCAGCTTCTTGTGAGAGCTATGCCCTGTTCTATCAGAAAGTAGATGAGATAGTGAGACAGGAGACAAGTGTGATGATGCTGAGAAGCACCCTTGAGAGAGAACACCAATGGCCAAGAACAGACATTTGAAAATGAGACCAAACCTATGCTCCTTATTTTCAAGACCTGAGACTGAGAAGATCAGAAATATGAGAGATGAATGGCAGAGTGCTAAAAGACAAGTTTGCTGGAGTCAAATAATTTGGCTGTGAAATGGCATTAGCCTACTATTTTACCATTACAAAATGTATGAGAATCTTTAAACCAAAACATTTACAGGGAAATGTGAAAGAATCATTTGAATTGCCATGAAAACAAGCTGTGTTACATGAGTTACACATTGCCAAAACGTGTGCGTTGCTGGAGCCTTAGTGCTCCTGCCACCTGAGCCTCTGTGCGTGTCATCAAGGACAAGTATTTTCTGGTGCTCCTCTCTTTGATGTGTAATCCCAGTCTAAACTAGCTTTTCCTATGTGTACAGTTTTCCTGGTGGAGTCCCTTACAAAACAGTCTTGCAAAATGTGTTCCCAGAGGCTGCTGTCTCCTGACTTTGTTTTCCCTTATTCCAAACACTAAAATCAAGTTAGAAGTTCCTGAAGTATCACAGTGGAGTCCCTAATAGCATGCAGACTGGAGTAGTCAAGTTTGCTGCTTTTTACAGACATGTATGGCTATATGCTTGTGTATATATAAATCTGTAATGAGCTGAAAATCTGGAGGCAATTTTTCTGTGGCAGACCTGTGTAGACAGAGTTACTCAGAGAGCTGCCACGGAGGGCAGCGCTCCTGAGGTGAACGTGCACAAGTTCTGTTCCGTCGGAACAGAGTGAAAGGTTCCCTACGTGAGTTCTTGGAAAAGCTCTGGATCTCCCCTGCTAGGACATTTGTTAGTAGTCAGGGAAGGAAAGAGTTTACAGGTTAAGAGCATGAAGTAAGTTTTCCGCCATCTGACCTTTCTCACATGCTAGCACAGAGAGCTTTCTGTAGCAGCAAAATGTTATTGTTTGTGAGAATAACTCTGCTAATAAACCCTCTTGTACAAATGTATGTATTATGTTATAAAGAGAAGTGTGCTGCTATAAGCAGTTATATTGGTGTAACTGCGTTTAGCTGAGGCCTTCTTCCATCATCACTATCTGTAAAAATTTGCATTTCTAACAAATTCTCCTGCTTTTCAGCATTACCTGAGTCCTTCCTTAAAGTGCACCATAAAACAAGTGACAACAGTTCTGTAAGGTGCCAGTGGGAGAGGGATACGTCTCTGAGCACCAGGCAGTTACAAAGATGCCGGAATGTGTATCCAACTTTTTCTTTTATTAGTCTAGAATCTGTAAGTTTTTGTGTTTTCCTCTTGCTCCATGAACTGTTACTCTACGTGTAATAAAGCTGAAATCAAGTAAGTGTGATCTGACATGCAGCAATGAACTTTCTGGGATCTGGTCTGGAGTTATTATTTATTTATGGATATTGTCCCTGGTCTGTGTGTGGTAACTGCTTGAATGCTCTCAGGCCGTAGTAATACAAAGCAAACTGGATTTGCATGAATGCAGGCACTTATCTGGTCACATCCATCATGTGCACTGTGAATGAAGGTAGAACTACTCTGCCCTTGGAGAAATCACTGCTGCAGCTCACATTAAGGGCTTGATTTGATCTGTTTAAGGAAGTGTAAGGCTCATGCCAGGGGATATTTTACATGTGGTTGTTGTGTGTTTTGGATACAGATTAATCTTTAGAATATTTCTTAGAAAAAGTGGATGAAGAAACAAACAGGAATGTAAAACTTTGCAATCAAATTAGTGACGTAACAGTCAAAAGCCAAACTCTTACTGAAAAAATGACAAAACCAGTCTGAGAATTGGCCGATACATGTTTTTTCCATATGCCATACATTAATTACAGTTCACAGCTTTGATGTGCTAGCTTGTCCACCTTATGTGTTTAGGTAGGTACTTATCTCACAAAGGAATTGGTTTTTTCTTTCTTTGTAGGATTGATTCACATTTCTTTGTAGATGAGAGAGAATATCAGTGATGTCTAGACATTGCTGTTTGCAGAAAAAATGTAGAACTAAATCTTCCTAAACTTGGTGATTTGTGTTACAACGTATTGCCTGCTGAAACTGTGCCTGGCTGGGGTTGTTGCTGTTGTGAAGAATAACATACTAGAATTTCATGCTAGGAGCTATTTCTGTTTGTTTCTGCTTGAGCTTTGTTTTTGGTTTTGTTTTTTTAACCAAACACCTCTCACATAATTTTCTTTATAAGAAGTGTAATAAATGCGTTTTGTAACCTAAATGTATTTGCTGTTGTTTGACTGACTTTTCAGTCACTGTATTCACTTCTGCTTTACACTAAAGTTTACCATAATGAGCAGCTCGGAACAGTTTACTTTCTGAAAAACAAGTGGCTCCTGGTAATGCTCAAGTGTGGTTTGTAACATTCCAAAACCAGCAAATACTAAAATACACTATTTTTTCCAACCTGAGCTTTAAAATAATAGAATATGGATCTGGCATCGAGAAATACAGGTTTGAAATGTGTATGAAATAGATTTCTGATGAAGAGGGAATTTGAGAATACTTCTTTAAGAATTCTGGTGAGATACACAAACCACCTTCTGTAAGCTCTCTGAACATAAGTAACATGCTGCTCAGTTTATTCATAAAGGACTGTAAATTCGGGAAATTTTAACTTGATATGTTTGCAGGTAACATGATTGATGTGTAACTCTAGAATGAAAGGAGTATTTAGAATCTTGGCTATCAGTTCACCAGTTCTTATTCCTTAAACAAAGACAGGTCAGATAGTAGTCTTGTCCTCTGTAAGTGTTAATTTCTGGCTTCATCCTATGAACACAGACATATGTAAACTCAGAAAATATTCTAACACTTGAATGTCTATCGATTACTAAATTGGGAAAAACAGAATAGTGGAGGGGGGGCTAGCCTGTGTCACAAGATTTTTTTTTTCATAGCTTCTCAGAGGTATATCATATTATAAATGCATTAGAAATGTTTTGCTCTGAGGATATGTAGCATTCCTATAAAGGTTAAATCAATAAAAATGATTTGGCCACATTCCTAAGCATGGCTAGAACAGGTAGCCCGTTGTTTAAGGTACCCTTGAATTTCTGGATCAGATTATTATGGTGCAGCAAAAAGCCTTACTAAAGGCTTCTTACTGTCTGCAGACGTTCTGTGTTTCTATGTGAAGATATCGTCAGCCTAAAAAAACCTTCAGATTTTCTTTGCTACTGAAAAAAAAGAGTTTTTTTATGTGTAGAGGTCTCAAATGTTGTGCTGTGTGTGCTGTAAGTTTTAAAGGAAGTTTTGCAACAAGAAGGGGTGAAGACACATCAGTAATTGGTAACAACCAGGTATGTAAAGAAGAGACAGAGACATCTTTTTAAATCAGTGTTAAGACTAGTAAAATTACTGCCCATTTAAGTATCTTTATTAGTTTAGATTATTCTTCTTTTATTCATATCTACTGAAGGGGAATAGCCATTATATGATGTATATTAACTGTATCTAGCCAGTTCAGTAAGCGAGTAAGATTATGAAATGTAATGGTAGAAGACTTCAAACAACTGTTACTTCAAATTTGTCTAACTTTATACAAAGCTGATAAAAATTCAGTAGCTATTAAACAGTGTTTATTCCATACATCTGGTTGATTTAGTAGACAGAGCTGAAGTCTGACAGTAGACTGTTTTTATAGATTTAGTGCATTTTAAAGTCTTTCAGGCACGTTGAAGAGCTACTGTATATTATTGTTACAGGGCAGATTTGTGTCTGACGGTGAGTGCATGTGCTATGCATCTATGCTTCTGACATTTTTATATAGGTTTTATGGAGCACAAGCTCACTGTAAGAACATGTCACTAAGATTAGAGTTCGGATTCTTATGGGTATTTTAAATTTATTTCTCTCAATCTCACTGTGCCCTTTAAGAATGCTGGAGCTAAAACCCAGTGCCTTTTTATCCTCGTTTCTTTCTTTTTAATTTTTTCTTAAGTGTGAGAGAGATTATATTATTTTTGAATTATATCGGGAAGAGTAGTTCTGATGATAAAGCACAGAGCTCACAGTACTGGTAACTGGGACTTTGTCTCAAGATGTTTTTCAGTTGTGAAAATTTGATCAGTGAATTAACCGCACATCCGGCTACACACATCTTTGATCGGAATTGGAACATTCCAGCTCGTGTGTGTGTCTATGTGAGCTGCTTCCCTCAAGTAGGTTTTATACATGTGTACTACACATGTGCCCTGAAATTAGTTAGTAAATTAATATTATAATTCAAAGTAATAAAATTACACTTTCACAAGCCTTTGTTTTGTACCTAATGAGTATTATTATAATTTATCTTTTTATCTGGGCAAGCTCAACTCTTCATTTATTTTAAGATGGATTAATACACAGGTCGCTCAGCTGTAATTAAAATTTTGCTTTTAAAGGTAATATTAAAATATTACTTTAATGACCATAGAACTCCAAATTATTACGAGGTCATGACTGAGTTAATTGCCAACCAAAATAACAGAGCATGATTTTAGGTCCTGTTCCTGAAATGCTCTAAAATGAAAAGTTATTCTAGCATTTGCATATGCAATACACAGTGGTGCGCTAGAATGAAACTGTTCTAGCTCCAGTATGAAAATGATTTGCACTGTGGAAGATAACTTTCTTCCCATTTGTTGCTAAATTATTTTTTTTTCTTACTTAGATATTATTTTTTATCCAGAAATGACTGCACTTTTTCTGAATGTTGATTTCTTTAATAAAATATCAGTGTAAAGAGTGTAACTTCTGAATTTGTTTTAGTGTTTCTGTTTATGCTGTTTAATCAGAAAGAGGGGAAATAAAAATATACTGAATAGCAAGAAAAATATAGCACTTAGTTTTGAATGTACAGAGTTGGATGTAAGAGGGGTGTGCAGGAAGCAAAGTGAATGCCCTTTTTGCAGAAAATCCTTTTGGGAAAAGAGAACATTTTTACTGGTGTACACTAAGGTACGGCGCCTAAGTAAATAGTTGCTGCTTTCTGGTCCTGTCAGTTTTAAATAAACCATTCATTGTTATTGCTTGGTTATTCCACAAATACCCAAACGCAGTGGAGTTAAACTTTGATACCACTGATTGGGAAAATGCAGATGATGAACTCTCTTAGTGTGAATTTATATGGATGGTCTTAGAGGAAATAAGTTTTGCAGATTGTGTTAGGAAGTAAATGCACTGAGGGCTGGAATTACTGTCACAAAGCTGCTCCTGTGCTTGGGTATTGTACAATAGCTGGTAGAATTAATTCATCAAACTCTTGTTAATACCGAGGCACTAAGCTAGACCAGATGTGTCCCTTCAGTTACAGAGCAAATGTGATGCTTCTTTTTTTCCAAAAAGCTTTCTATTTAAAGGTGAATAGATGATGCATTTGAGTGACAGTTACTCCTGGAATTTATACAGGAAATGCTGCAAGGACATAAATATCACAGCAGTTCACTGTTATGGCTCACCTGAAAGGCTTTTGGAGACATGTTAAATTAAAATAGCAAATTCTGACACCATCGTACTCAGAATTTTTTTTAAGTCATATCTTAAAATGCCTTTTAATTTCCATTAAATCCTGTGTAATTAACATAAAATTTTCTTGCTGATTCTACATGAAGGTTTGTGCTCATAGTAAATTATTAATGTATTGTATTAATACAAAAATACAGTTGTGGATGATAATCAGCTCTCGGCAGAACAACTCTGTGTTTATATTGGGGATCTTTCCATGTCAGTGTGGTTGTGCCCTTTTTTTTTATGAGCCACTTCAGTGGAAATATATTGCACTGTGTCAAAAACACCAGCTGACCTACAAATAAGACTAATTTGGCTAAAATGTGTTTTCACTTTGAAAGTTGAGGTGAGTTAAGAGTGGCCGGTCTGATGCCCACAAAAGCAGTTTCTCTCGTCATGGGACTATGGGAAGGAGCAAGAAGGTACGAAGGGACTGACTCCAGACGTCTCTCTCTTAAATTTTACCAAGTAGTCTCAAACCAATACTTCTGGCATCTGTTATTTCACTACAAGCACTAACACTTACAATTTATGTAGAACACTGTGATAGCATTAATAAACATAGGTTTTAACTAATATTAAGACGGGACCCTGGCAAGTTCCTCCACTGCATGTTAGCAAGATACGTGAAGAGTGGCAAATTCTTGGGGTACTTCTGGCAAATCTGAATGCAATAGCACATTCTCCTTTACAGCTTCAGTGCTAGGGTGGAAAATACTGTACTGATAGAGAGGTCTTCTAAATTTGTACTACTGCTAGTTTGACTTCTTTGAGTTGAATTTCACAATTTTAGAAGTATCAGTTAGTAGGAATTAGAGGCTTGAAGTGTGTACATGTGTGTATTTGCACATACACAGCTCATTAACATTTCTTAAAAGAAAGAATACTCTGTTCTAATACCACACATGGATACATTAAAATATTGTGTGTTTTTAACTCTGTCTTTTCTGATTTGTATTTATATGAATTACAGGTCTTTTGAGGGATTAGCAGAGTCTGGTGGTCAATGTACTTAGGCATAATTATTTATCTATATTGTTTTTCCTTAGTGAAAAAATAAACAACCCTGTCTTTTGCTTTTGTGTATAGAGTCATATGTAGTAAATATGTCTGACAGAGAAATTCAGTTCAGTAATTACCAGTGACTTGTAACATCCCCCTGCTCCGATTTGTTCCAGCAGAGCCACTGCACCCAGCATATGGTGCTTGATGTATATGTGTGTCTGTGCATATAGATGCAAATGCATCTCGTTAGTGTTAATTTTCATTGTGATCAAGGCCGACTCCTGTTCCTCTAAACAGTGTTATATTATGTAACTGGCAGTGGCTCTGTCTTTCTGTTTCAGTAAACCACAGAGTAGATTTAGATCTAAGATATCTGACCATGAGGGATAAGTAAACAATGGTTTGGCACACTTACGGTTCAAATAAATTCTGGGGAAAATAAATGTATGTAAGGTCATCAGCTTTTAACTTCCCTTAATCAAGAAAATGGATGATAATAAATTTTAAATCATTATGAAATGCTAGCAATTCTGGGGAAATATAATATGTAAAATAAGCTGTCTATTAGAAATATAGTAATCATATTTGAATGAATTCCTGCCAAAAATTTTTGCCACGGGGTTTTTTACTATAACATATTAAAGCTTAAAACTATTGTTAATTCCAGAACTGCCTGACCTTAATGAATATGGCATTTTTGAAAGACAGACAGCAGAAGAAACTGTTTCTACCCATTGCTGTAAAAATAAAGGTAGTTTTATTCAAGATGAAAAAATATTATTGAGGAAAACTATTATGAATACAGTGGAAAGTACACAAAAATATTTACATTTTAAAGCACCCTGTGTACTTAAAGGAGAATGTAGCCTTTTTTCCTTTAATCTTTTGCTATTCTAAAATTAATTTTTATAAATAAAAACATATAATAAGGAGTAGGTTGTGCAAAATAATTTAATTGCACTGATTAAAATGACTTCAGCAGTTCAAGAGAGTCAGGAGAAAACCTATGGAGTTTTTCCTCCTGGGGCAAGTTCCTACATGAAATAGGAAACTTAAAGCTGCATG